>CAUYQG010299468.1:0-74119 GCA_963574415.1 Tarsius wallacei
TGGGAGGCCGAGGTGAGTGGATTGCCTGAGCCCACGGGTTCGAGACCCGCCTGGGCAACTTGGCGAGACCTCATCTCTACAATAAATCAAAAATTAGCCAGGCGTAGTAGCGCGCGCCTGTAGTTCCGGCTACTTGGAAGGCTGAAGCGGAAGGATCGCCGGAGTCCAGCAGGTCGAGGCTGCGGTGACCAGGAGTGGCCACTGCACTCCAGTCTGGGTGACAGAGTGAGACTCCAACTCAAAAAATAAAATAAAATAAAATAAATGTCATCAAAGTGTTTAATAGAAACGATGTGAAAAAACATGACTTTCTAAGCACAATGTATAATAATCACTTCAAGTTCATAAATGTCACAGCTTAGTTTTGACCCAAATCATGAATGTCAGCTTAAAATAACAAAGCTAAAACCATGAGACACAAGCAGAAAAGTTTTATAATTTACATGGCTCCTGTAGATATGTGTCAAGTATAAAGTCTAAAAGGCATACCACTTTGACACACTTTATACTTTTTTTCAACAACAAATTATTTCATACAGAATCTCAATTCCAATTAAGGAAATATCAAACATTTAAAAGCAAAAAAACTAAAGATATCCCTTAAAGACCCATATATCTGTAGTGTGTATGTATGCGTGTGTACACATTCACACAGACATATCCAAACACTGTACACATGAAGAACCAAAAAGAGAGAATTAAAACAATAGTGAAATGTTTACATTAAATATGACACAGTACAAAGATATTATCAATAGAATAAAAAGACAATCAACAGAATGGGAGAAAATATGTGAAAATCATATAGCTGATAAGGGTTTAGTAGCCAGAATATACAAACAGCTTTTACAATTCAACAACATAAGGACAAAAAGCCATTATTTTAAAACAGGCAACGGATATGACACATTTGTCCAAAGAAATATAAAAACAGCCAACAAGCACATGAAAAGATGTTCAATGCCATTACTAATTAAGGAAAATGCAAATCAAAAATCATGAGATACCCCTTCATACCTACTAGACTGATTATAATTTTTTAAAAAAGAAAAATAATAGGTGTTAGTGAGTTTCCATGGAGAAACTGGACCCTTTATGCACCCCCTGATGGGAATGTAAAATAACACAGCTTCTGTGGAAAACAGGCTGGCAGTTCCTCAATAAGTTATACAGGGGATTATCCTATGATCCAGCAGTTCTACTCCTAGATATATATCCCAAAGGGATAAAAACAGAAATTCAAGCAAACAAACGTTCACAGCAGCACTATTCACAATATCCAAAAGATGGAAACAACTCAAGTATTTGTCAGCTGACAAATAAACAAAAAGTGGTCTACCATACAAAGGAATGTTATTCAGCCACAAACAGGATTGAAGATCTGACACAGGCTACAACACAGATGAACTTTGAAAACATCATACTCAGTGAAAGAAGCCAGACACAAAAGGTCACATATTGCAGATTCCATTTATATGAAATTTCTAGAATAAGTAAATCTATAGAGACAGAAAACAGACTGGTAGTTGCCAGGCATTGGGAAAATTATAATGTGGAATGACTGTGAATGGGCATCAGGATTTTTTTAGATAATAAAAATGTCTCAAGAACAGATAGAAGTGATAGTTGTGCCAATACTGTGAATACACTAAACACTACTTGTTAACTAATGTTAACAGATATTTTAGGCCGGGCTCGGTGGCTCAGCCTGTAATCCCGCGCTTTAGAAGGCCGAGGAGAGTGAATTGTCTGAGCCCGTGGGTTCGAGACCCACCTGGGCAACTTGGCGAGACCTCATCTCTACAATAAAATAAAATAAAAATTAGCCGGGCGTGGTAGCATGCGCCTGTAGTTCCAGCCACTTGGAAGGTTGAGCGGAAGGATCGCCGGAGCCCAGCAGGTAGAGGCTGCGGTGGCCGGGAGCGGCCACCGCACTCCAGTCTGGGCGACAGAGTAAGACTTCAACTAAAAAAAAAAAAAAATGGATATTTTATGTTATGTGAAATTTAACCTTAATTAGAACACACATATATATGCACACACACCATTTTAACACCTTTCCCTGCCCTTCCTGACAACTGGGTCCTGAAGCCATCATGTATGGGGCACAAAGTTGGCAATGTCCAGGCAGGGGCACTGAGGACTACAGTGGCCCCCACAGGGTGAAGAGGGTCTGTGAGGTAGACAGTCCAACAGGGTGTCAGAGCTCAAGTAGAGTGAGGGCCAGCCTGGCATGGGAAGGAAAGTTACAGGGGAGGTGTTATAGCCTGAGTGCTTGTGGCCCCCAAAATTCTCACCCCCAAGATGATAGTGTTAGAAGGTAGTGCCTTTCAGAGATGAGGAGGTCATGTAGGTGCAGCTTCATAAATGGGTTAGTTATACAAGGGACCCCAGAGAGTACTCTCTCCTCACCAGGTGAAGACTCAGGAAGAAGGCGCTGTCTAAGAACCAGGGAGTGGCCCTCACCACACACTCCATGTGGTGGCGCCTTGATTTGGGACTTCTAGCCTCTAAACTGAGAGACAGCCATGTTGTTTAAGCCTTCAGGCTATGGTGTTCTCTTACAGCAGAATAAGAACAAACTAAGATGGGAGAGTTTCCCCAATGCAGGTGTCAGCGCTCACATAATGGGCAGCCTGGCAGGGGGCGTCAGTGAAGAAAAACCCACAGACACCTGACTTAAACCAACAGGGAGCTTAGTCATGGGACCTTTTTAAAATTATTTTATTTTAAAGATGTGGGGTACAATTCAGAATTAGGCATACAAATGGTCATCATACAGGTAAATTTTGAGCCTTTGGTCCCCATTTTGCCTGATTTGAGATCAGGTACTCTGGTTAATGTTGTGTTCCTCCCCTCCCTCCCCTGGCAGTATCCCACTATTGCCAATCCCTTCTTAAAGTATTGTGGTAAATATTCAGGATACACTTATGAGTGAGAACACATGGTACTCACTTCTTTGCTTCTGTGATAGATAGATCACTGAGTATTATAGACTTTAAATCCATCCAAAGTCCATGTGTGCATAATATTCCATCATGTATATGTACAAGGTTTTTTATCCAATCCAGTTTCAATGGGCAGCACAGTTGGTTGCATGTTTTTGCTTTTGTAAACAGTGCAGCAATAAACATTCGTGTGCTGGTATCTTTTTTTGTAGAATTATTTGAGTTTCTCTGGGTAGATTCCCAGTAGGGGGATTGCTGGGTCATATGGAAGGTCAATTTCTAATTCTTTTAGAAATCAGCACACTGTTTTCCATAGGGGTTGAACTAGCTTGCATTCCCATCAGCAGTGTAGAAGCATTCCCTTTTCTCCACATCCTTGCCAGCATCTGTTGTTTTTTGTTTTATTAATGATGGCCATTCTTACTGGGGCCAGGTAGTATCTCAACGTGGTTTTGATTTGCATTTCTCTGATGATGAGTGAAGCTGAGCACTTTTTAATCTGTCTGTGGGTGCCTGTATATCTTTGTTTGAGAAGTGTCTATTCATATCTTTTGCCCACTTTTTAATGAGGCTGTTTTTTTTTCCTTTCAGCACATTTGAGTTCCTTGTAGATCCTGGATATTAGGCCTTTGTCAAATATACAGTTGGCAAATATTTTTTCCTATTCTGTGGACTGTCTCCCAACTCTCCAGATGGTTTCTTTTGCTTTGCAGAAGCTTTTCAGTTTAATGAGGTCCCACTTGTCTATCTTATCTCTTATGGCATGGACATCTGGGGTTTTGATCAGTAATTGGTTGCCTACTCTGATTCCCATAAAGATGTCTCCTGTGTTTTCTAAAATTCTTATAGTTTGAGATTTTGCATTTAGGTCTTTGATCCATTTAAATAGGGGTCCTGTTTCAATCTTCTGCCAGTGGTCAGCCAGTTTTCCCAGCACCATTTACTGAATAGGTTCTCCTTTCCCCAGTGGTTGTTGATGGAGGCTTTGTCAAAAATGAGTTGGTTGAGAAATCGAGGTTTTGCTTCTGCAATCTCTATCCTGTTCCATTGGCCTATATACCTGTTCTTGTACCAATACCAGGCTGTTCTGATTATTGTAGCCTTATAGTAAAGGTTAAAGTCTGAAATGTGATACTCCCACTTTGTTTCTTTTGCTGAGGATTGTTTAGGCAGGACCTTTAAATCATAGTTTTATAAAACTCTACATGAAACACTGATGATAAATGACCAATAAAAAAATATAAATGATAAAATTTAAGATGAGCTATAAATAACAGAAAAGACTAGACAATTTTAGATATTTTTATAAATATTGCATTATATATAAACTTAATGTACATGATATATATATATATACACATAATTATATATACAACATCTGGCTTTGACAGAGGAAAAAACCCAGTAGGCGACAGAACCCGGGTAAAAAAGTAGAAAGAGTTAAAGAAGTTACCAGCATTATAATTCAGGGGAAAAAAAGAGAAAGACATTATGGAAGAGAAGAAACCTGGAAGACAAAATGAAACTGATGAAGGTAATCAGAATCTCAGATGGAAAAAATAGAAACGAAAAGAGAATTCCAAAGAATTAATGACTGAGAATTTTCCAAAACAAATGAAAGACACAAAAAACGTAACTTCATAAAGCAAGGTAAATAAAAAGAAATCCAAACCTAACTACATCTGCACAATACCAGAAACAATGAGAAGAACCCTAAAAGCAGCCACAGAGAAGAGGCAGCTCACATAAAGGAGCACACTCATCAAGAGCAATGTTGAAGCAGACACGGTGGGAGCCATGCTGCAGAAAATCTTTTTCGATCTAAAATAGCACCAACAAAACCACCTTCAATGAAAGCTAAAAAGAGATTTTCAGACAAACAATAACTGAGAAAGTTTGCCACTAGCACACCTTTGCTGAAGGAATCTAAAAAATCAAAAGCAGTAGAATTATCCCAAAGGGAAGTTCCGAGATGTAAAAAAGAATAGTAAGCAAAAGAAATTCTGCATATATGTAGGAAAGTCTAAAAACTGTCTTTACAAATAATAAAGGTCGATGCCACAGTGCCTCTCACCTGCAGTCCCAGCACTTTGAGAGACTGAGGATCACTCGAGCACAGAAGTTCAAGACTAGCCTGGGCAACATGGCAAGACCCAGTCTCCAAAAAAATAACTTTAAAAATGTTTATTATTAAAAAATAATACAGGTTGTGTATCCCTTATCCAAAATTCTTGGGTTCAGAAGTGGTTTCAGATTGTTTTTCTTCTTTTTTTTTGGTATCTGCACATACATAATGAGATAGCTTGGGAAAGTGACTCGAGCCTAAATGTGAAATTTGTTTCATATACACCTTATGTACACTGCCTGAAGGTAATGTTATATAATATTTTAAATAATTTTGTGCATAAAACAAAATTTCTGTACATTGAATCATGAGTGAGCAAAGGCGTCTCTATCTCAGTCACTCATGTGGACAATCTGTGGTTGTTTGGCATCACGTCATTCCTGACTCTTAATTTATATGCTACTGATAAGCAATCATTTTCTTATACTTAATCACACATAAGTACTTAACAGTAAAAAATATGACATACCATTAATACAGTGAAAAAAATCACGTGTTCAGGGTAACTGAACAGCCTGGTGGCATCACCAGAATAACTGCATCAGCTGTCAGACAACAGCAATGATAAATAACAGTGGCTTTCAGCTCCACTGACAATGCTGTGTTTTGATTAAAAAGATACAGTACACTGCATTTTATTTTTTCAGGTGAGAAGGAACATCAGAAGCAGATGAGGAACCAGGAAGTGGGACCTCTAGGGCTGAGGAAGCATTCTGCAAGATGGCTTTCTTAAAATAAAAATTAAAAAATAATCATTTTCCTCATTAACAATGGTTTGTATCTTAGAAGTTTCCCTTTGATTTTATAAATTGACATTATTTCTTGGTCTGTTATGAATGCACACTGCTGTGGTCCTTCAGTAAGTCCATCACACATTTTCACCATGTCGTTCATAGGCAGTTTCTGCAGTGTTAACAATGTTAATAAACTTATCCACTGCTTCATCCTCACTACTATCACAACCACCTTGACTTAGAGCCATTTCAGCTATTTCACCATCGGTCAATAAATGAACAAATGGAGCTTCGTTATCAATATTAAAAACTTCTTCCAGCCTCTGAAGGTATATTTTTTGCCTACATAAGGAAGTCAGACATCATTTTTTTTCCTCCTTTGACATAAAAATCCTTCAAAGTAGATGGGGCACGGTGGCTCAGCTTGTAACCTCAGCACTTTGGGAGGTTGAGGCAAGAGGACTGCTTGAGCCCGGGGGTTCAAGACCAGCCTGGGCAACTTGGTGAGACCTCGTCTCTACAATAAATCACAAAAACTAGCTGGGCATGGTGGCGTGTGTCTGTAGTTCCAACTAGTTGGAAGGTTGAGGTGGAAGGACCACCTGAGTCCAGCAGGTTGAGGCTGCGCTGGCCATGAACGTGCCACTGCACTCCAGCCTGGGCGACAACAGTGAGACTCCAACACACACACACAAAAATTCTTCAAAGTCATCACTGTTTTCATCACCATCACTGAACACATGGTAGTGCCAGGCATCACAACTGTGTCCTTAGTTCCTGTGTTTCAAGTGCTGGCAACAGCATATACAGCATCCTTCAAGCTAAATTCCCTTTGAAAATCTTCCATACCCCGCCCCTGTACACTGCTGCTAGGGTGCTGTTCAAGAAAGTGTTTTTATATTTACTCTTCATTGGTCTAAGGATACCTGGTCACATGGCTGATTTAATGAAGTCAAAGTTTTGGGAAAAGTACACAACACATACATTATTTTTGGTGGGAATTTAAGCTGAAGGGTGAGCAGAACAGTTGTTAAGGAATAACAAACTCTTGTAGCTGTTGTCCAGTTTCCTTGCAATAAGCACAAGCCACTGGTATAAAATGTTTGTAAAACCAATCAGAAAAGATGTCCCCAGTGATCCTTGCCTTTTTGCTAGCATAATAATGAACTGGTAAGAAATTCACTCATTGCAAGCAAGAGGATGCAAGCTTTTGCCTACCACAGCAAGTTTACACTCATGGGTGTCTGCTGCATTAGCACATCCCAGCAGTTAATGTGTCCTTGGCATCCTTAATGTCTATAGGGATATCTCAGTTAGTGTCTTTCTGGGGCAATAACACCAAAATAGTGATGTTTCATCAGCATTATAGACTTATTCTGACATCAGATTTTCATCAGTGATGACTTTGGCAAACCCATCAATATATTTCTCTTCCACTTCAGATCAGCAGATGCTTTCAAATCTTTAAAACTTTAATGTTTGTCTTTTCTTAAATTTCTGCAACCAGTCTGTTGAATATTAACAGTTCCCTTCAGTTTTCAGTTCTCTGTGATAGATCTTTGCTTGTTTCAAGATCAGCGCACCATTAAGTATTTAGCTTTATGCAGTGTTTTTCTCTTTTTCATTAACCTCTGTTCACCACTTTCGGCATAGATCTTCAATAGTTTATCCTTCTGTTTCCTTGGGTCATAAGTGGTAACTAATCCAACAACATATTTTCTGTAAGACGCTTCATAATTACATTGCTGTCCAGTTTCTCCAACAGCTAGACTTTCTGTACTATTAATACTTTTTCCTCTTTTTCTTATCACTGTCACCCAGGGGAGCATCCATAGCCACTTGACATTATCTTTATACCACAGATATCTTTATACCACAGAGCAGAGAATAAGCAAACACGTGAGTAATGCACACAGGTATTGGCCCCATGAGTGGTATCGTGGGGAATCTGCTGTTGGCACATTTGGCCTGTACATATGTTATTTTACTGCCCTTTGTGGGCATGCTTGAGTGGAGGAAATTGGGTATGTGTGAAAAAGATATATCAAAGCTGAAGGAGTCTGGGAGGATCTTTTTTACCAGTGGGGACACTGGATCAACTGTGTGTTGAACACCTATGAATTCACTGTGACCTGTCATAAAAAGCTAGGTGTGGAATTTTCCACGAGTGGCATCAAGCAGGCACTCAAAAAGTTTCAGATCTTAGATTTTCAGATTAGGAATGCTCAATTTGTAATGTCTAATAGTCAACATAAAGAACTAAAAACTCGACAATTACATCAGGTAGGAAGTAATCAAGGTTAGCATCTGTTGTGTATTATTTGGAGAGTGAGGTAAGAAACTGTCGAATAACTGTATCATACTCATAATATAAGCCTAAAGATTACCCTTAAAGAAGAAATGGGATATATAACTTCCAAACCAATAGAGGAGGAAGATATGGGTTGGGATAGGGAGTGGTGGGACACCACAATTTTTAAAAAGGCAATAACAATTTAATTCTTAAAGAATATAAAAAGCAATTCCAACAGTAAGATGACAGACTCAAACCCAAGCTTTTCAGTACTTGAATTAAATGTAAATGGTCTAAGCTCGAAGAGGAAATCAAAGAGTAGAATTTTATTCAACATACATCTGAAACGTAAGAATATGAAAAGATTAAAAAGAAACACGATCCATCATAACCTTTCATCTTAGCAGGGCACTCTGCATCACCAACAATAAAACAGAATGTAGTACATACCAAACATCATCCTGAACTCTCACTATACCTTAATTCTTTAATCTCCAAAAGAACCCTATGTTCTAGTCCTAGGTCTATACTCAAGAAAAACTACATCCATACAAAACTTGCATATGAACATTCATAGCAGCTTTATTCATGACAGCCACAAGGTGGAAACAACCCAAATGTCTATCAACTGATAAATGGATAAACAAAGTGTGGTGTATGTGAATGTTGTGGTTTGAACTGTGTACCCCCTCCAAAAAAATTCATTTGTTGATGTCCTAACACCCAATACCTGTGACTGTACTTGGAGACGGGGCTTTTAAAGAGATGATTAAGATAAAATGAGGTCAAATGGGTGGTGCCCTAATTCAGTATGACTAGTGTCTTCATAAGAAGAGGAAATAAGGACACAGACACACAGAGGAGCAACCATGTGAAGACACAGCAAGAAGGCAGCTGACTGCAAGCCAACAAGAGAGGCCTCAGAAGAAAGAAGAAACCAAGTCTGCTGGCAACTTGATCTTAGACTTCAAGCCTGTGGAACAATGAGAAATAAATCTCTGTTTTTAAATAGAACAACCCAGCTTATGGTATTTTGTTGTGGCAGCCCAAACCAACTAATACCACACAATCAAACACTCTTCATCAATAAAAGGAAAGAAGCACTGAGAAAACGTTATGCTCAGTGACAGAAGCCAATCACAAAGGACCACATATTATATGATTCCATTTATAGGAAATGTCCAGAACAAGCACACCTATAGAGATAGAAAACAGATTAGTGGTTGTCTAGGACCAAGGAGGATGAGGGGTTTAGGGGTGTCAGCCTAAGGGGTATGAGGTTTCTTTTGGAGGCAATAAAATTTTTCTGCGCCAGGCTCGGTGGCTCAGCCTGTAATCCCGCGCTTTGGGAGGCTAAGGTGAGCGGATTGCCTGAGCCCACGGGTTCGAGACCCACCTGGACAACTTGGCGAGACCTCATCTCTACAATAAATCAAAAAATCAGCCGGGCATGGTAGCGCGTGCCTGTAATTCCGGCTACTTGAAAGGCTGAGGTGGAAGGATCGCTGGAGCCCAGCAGGTCGAGGCTGCGGTGGCCGGGAGTGGCCACTGCACTCCAGTCTGGGTGACAAGAGTGAGACTCCAACTCAAAAAAAAAAAAAAAAAAATTTTTTTTTCTGAAATTGACTGTGGTGATAGCTGCACAACTCTGTATATACACTACCATAGAACTGTATACTTTAGTGGTGAACTGTATGGCATTTGAATAATGTCTTAGTAAAAACCACTTAAACACTCTATGAGGTAGGCAGTAACTGTCCTAATTTATAAGTAAGGATACTGAAGCCCAAATGAGTTATTTTCTACTTCTACTTGAGTCAATTTTGACAAATTACATTTTTCTAGTAATGTCTATTTTGTCTGAACTATCAAATGTATTGGCAAAAGATATTCTTTTTTTAATTTTTATTAAAAAGATGTGGGGAACATTTCAGGGTTAGGTATATAAACATTGATCATGCAGTTACCCTTGTTGATGAGGTATCCCCTTCCCTTCCCTAGCAGTTTCCCTCAACTGCCTATTCCATCCCCGTCCCCTGACAGTTTTGTTTTTAATCTCCGTAGCAGCTGTAATATTGCTTCTACAGCTTAATATTGTTTAGTTATGCTTCCTCTTGTTTTCTACCAATAAGCCAATTAGCCCTTTCAAAGACTAATTTTTGGCTCTGTTTATCCTCTCTTGGATCTCTGTTTTCTATTTCCCTCATTTTTAGTGTTATGCTCATTGTCTTCTTTCTACACCTTCCTTTATAGCTTGAGCCATCTTTTCTGCTATAAGCTTTTAAGGTGAGGTCAGGAACAATTCTGAAAAGGCCAGAGAATTAGTATTTCAGGCTTTGTGGGCTACAGCAGTCTATATCACACATTCTTCTTTGTTTTTGTGGTTTTTGTTTTTCTACAACATTTTTAAAATGTGAAAACCGGCCGGGCGCAGTGGCTCAGCCTGTAATCCCAGCATTTGGGGAGGCCAGGAGAGCGGGTTGCCTGAGCCTGCAGGTTCGAGACCAGCCTAGGCAACTTGGTGAGAACTCATCTCTACAATAAATCAAAAGTTAGCTGGGTGTGGTAGCGCACACCTGTAGTTCCAGCTATTTGGAAGGATGAGGCAGAAGGATCGCCAGAGCCCAGCAGGTCAACACTAGGGTGGCCGTGAGTGTGCCACTACACTCTAGCCTGAGCGACAGAGTGAGACTCCAACTCAAAAAAAAAATGTGAAAACCATTCTTGGCTCCAAGACTGTACAAAAACAGGCCAAGGCCAGATTGGGCCCGCGGGCCATAATTTCACAACTCCTGTTTAAGGCTTTAAATTTCCTGTACAGCATGCTACTAGCTGCATTCCAAAATTTTAAATACGAATAATTTTGTTACTGTTCACTTTTACTTTAGATTTCTATTGGGATTTCTTATTTGAGTCGTTTTATCTAGAAATCCGTTTGTTTTCCAACTAAAAACTAATGGCTTATCTTTATCTTTCTGTATCCAATCTTCAATTTCACTGCTTTGTGATAAGAAAATATAGTCTATATGCTAATTATTCTTTGATATCTCTCAAGACTTGTTTTTAATGGCATAGTAAATGTGCATTATTTGTAAATGTGCCTCAAATGTCTAAGAATGTATACTCTTCAACTGCTAACTGCAGGATTCTATATAAATCATGTAATCACACCTGTTAGTTCTATTGTTCAAATATATATACATACTGCATATAGTAATATGTGTGTATGTATATATACACACACCTATCTTCACTACATATTTTGTTTTCTAATTATCAGTCATTGAAAGAGGTGTTTTAAGTTCTCAAGAGGATACCTGGTCTGTCCATTTATCTCTGTAACCCTATTAATTTTTGCTTTTCATGTTCTTAAGCAGTAATTTAGTTACCTGTATCAGTCAGGAATTGCCACAAGCGCCACGTGAACTCAGTGCAGGAATGAGAGTTAATGAGGCCCTGGGAGCTAAGTGACCAGTCAGTCTGTGCACATCTCCACAGGAATGCAGCAGGAGGCAGCCAGCAAGCCAGACTCAACACACAGTCCAGAAAGGCACATCCCCAGGATCTGCCTCACAAGCACACCTGTGGCTGTAGCCTTGCTTCCACCTCCAATTCATGCACAACCCTCTCTTGGAACCATCAAGGAAGGAGGTTCTGGCAGAAGGTCTTGCCTGGCCAAGCTGACACAACACAGAGCCACCATGGCCTGTGGCTGTGACCTATGAGAGCAGCCTTCAGCATCGCAGCATGGAGACCAGGAGGCAAGAGGCAAGAGCAACTCACATGGACAGCAGCACTCCCGGCCCTCTAGGGTAACCGTGAGGATCCACAGTTATCAAAGTGCCTGGAACAATGCCTAGTACACAGTCATATGTTCAGCGGAGAACAAGTCTTACTTTAATTCCTACTCTCAGAACTTGAAATTAACTTGAGATAATAACCTAAAAAGACACTATGAAAAAAGAGGTTTCGGTCAGCCATGGTGGCTCACACTTGTAATCTCAGCACTTTGGGAGGCCAAGTCGAGAGAACTGACTGAGCCTAGGAGTTCAAGACCAGCCTGGGCAAATTGGCGAGCCCTCCTTTCTACAATAAATCAAAAAGTTAGCCAGGTGTGATGGCATGCACCTGTAAGTACAGCTACTTGGAAGGCTGAGGTGGAAGGATTACCTGAGCCCAGCAGATCAAGGCTGCAGTGGCTGTGAGTGTGCCATTGTACTCCAGCCTAGGCGACAGAGTGAAAGACTCCGACTCAAAACAAAAAAAGGTTTGGAATGTTAAAAAGCTGAAAGGAGGACGGAAAACCATAGAGAAAGAGCAAGGAAGATTTGAAAAAGAACCAAAACCAATGTCTGGAAATAAATGAAAAAAATAGATATTCACCGCAATGAATGGACATTTCATAGGTTCAGGACACAGACAATGAGAAACAGTGGACTTGAAGGCCAACCCTGGTAAGCAACCCAAAAGGAAGCAGGGAAAGAGGAGTCAAAATAGTAGAAAAGCCATCAGGGCCGGGCTTGGTGGCTCAGTCAGTAATCCCAGCACTTTGGGAAGCTGAGGCAAATAGATTGCCTGAGCATGCGGGTTTGAGACCAGCCCGGGCAACTTGGCGAGACCTTGTCTCTACAATAAATCAAAAATTACCCGGGCATGATAGCACACACCTGAAGTTCTGGCTACTTGGAAGGCTGAGGCAGAAGGATTGCCAGAGCCCAGCAGGTGGAGTGGCCATGAGCGTGCCACTGCACTCCAGCCTAGGTGACGGAGTGAGACTCCAACTCAAAAAAAAAAAAAAGAAAAGCCATCAGGATGCATACAGCAGGGAGGACGGCAGGAAGAGGGCAGGAAGAGAGTCGGTTGGGGGAAGTGGCCCTTGCTCAGCCATTCTGTTCAGTTCCATCAACCTCTCAGAACACAGAGGCCTGTGGAGGCAGTTGACCACAGCAGCTCGGCAAGTTCCCTGAATTCTTTCTCCCACTTACCTTTTCTCAGTTCATGCCTATCTTGATTGTTGTATTTTTCACTGATTTTTTTTGTAGAATAAGGGGAAAAAAAGAAAAAGAAATCTGAGTGGTTCTTTTGCTTGCTTGTTTGCTTGTTTTTTGAGTCAGGGTCTCACTCTGTTGCCCAGGCTAGAGTGCAGTGGCACAACTGCAGCTCACCACAGCCTCAATCTCCTGGGCTCAAGCGATCCTCCTGCCTTAGCCTCCCAAGTAGCTAGGACTACAGGCATAAGCCATCACACCCAATTAATTTTTTTATTTTTTGTAGAGGTGGGGTATCACTATGTTGCCTAGGCTGAACTCGAACTCCTGGGCTCAAATAATACTCTTGTCTCAGCCTCCTAAAGTGCTGGAATTATAGGTATGAGCCAGCGTGCCCAGTTCTGAGTGTTAATTCTTAAAATTGGCCAGGTGCAGTGGCTCACGCCTATAATCCCAGCACTTTGGGAGGCTGAGGTGAGAGGATTGCCTGAGTCCACAGGTTCGAGACCAGTCTGGGCAACTTGGCAAGACCTCATCTCTACAATAAATTTAAAAATTAGCTAGGCATGGTGATGCGTGCCTATAGTTCCAGCTACTTGGAAGACTGAGGCGGAAGAATTGCCTGAACCCAGCATGTCAAGGCTACGGTGGCCATGAGCGTGACACTGCACTCCAGCCTGGGTGACAGAGACTCCAACTCAAAAAAAAAATTCTTAAAAATGCACTTGTCCTTGTATAACTAAATGACTTCTATACATGGCTGTGAACATAGAGATCTATATTAAAAGGACTCTTCTCCACAGTACATACCCCATAAGGAATAGAGTCATGTAAGCTGCTCCTGGAAAACTACAACGCATCTGAGTCAAGACAAGTGAGAATTCTGAAACACAAGACACTTTATTGTAGGGGAGGGGAGAGAAGAAGAGGTGAAGAAAACTGTGGGAATCCTTAAACTTGGCCCAAGTTCACAAACCTGAACTGAGTTTCCCAATCAAAGACAAAACAAGTCATAGCTCAGGGTTTCGAGTTTCCTTCAGACACAGAAGCTACAGCGCCAATCAACACTAGAAGGAGGGAGTGGGGAGAACCCAGGATCCTGTTTAAACAGACACAAACAAAAAGCCTTTCACCCTGGCTCTGACTTCTGAATGTGTATGCAGAGCCCTGAGGAATCCCACTTCCATGGAAGCCCGATCTACTCTGCCTATTCCCTAAGCAGATGTATGGGGGAGGAGCCAGAGGATGGTGTGCCAGCACAAAAGCCACCCACAGGCCACATAAGACACCGTTCACAGGGCCAGGCCAGCACCACCCACCAGATGAGCTGGCCTGAAGGAGCCTTGGTAGGAAAAGAGGGCAAGAAAGGGGCTGTTTTCTCTATTTCCAACCCTCCAAAAAAATAAATCAGTTCCAGTTCCATAAAAATTCAAGGAGCATTATGTGAATAACAAAAACATTAAAATTTCAGGACCACATTACACCTCTCAGCCTTCAGGTTATAAGGAAAGCCCTCTACTTACTGGCAAAGGAAAGCAAAAGTCCAACAGGAAACCCCCTAGATACTCTCACACACTGTGGCCCTAACTCACAATGGCCAAATCAACTCTATTTGCATTTCTCTGTATCACTAAACTGTTTGAAACAATAAATAAAAACCTGATGATAGTCTCAGATTTTTAAAAAATCGTCTTCCTCAGTGCCTGGGGAAGACGATTGGGCCGGGCCAGGAGGTGCCCCAGATAGACCAATCCAGCCTCTGCTGCATGCACGCCACTTCTGAGGCAGGCAGCAAGTGAAACCCTAGGAGCTACGGGACCTAGCCCGGTCAGTGTGGCCCAGTGACCAGAGGCCCAAGGCCTAGAATGCAGTTCTAGGCAATGAGGACAAGTCAAGGGGAGGTGGCCCCTTCTCAGCCATTCTGTTCAGTTCCATCAATCTCTCGGAACACAGAAGCCTACAGAGGAAAACGACCACAGAACGTCTGGGGAAGGGTGCAACCTGCTCCTGGTCAGCTCTACAGTGGTGGTAGGGCGTGTTCAGGCCTGGCAGGCAGCTTCTCAGTAGCCTGAGGGAAGGGCCTAGGCCCTAAGCCAAGCCAGCAAGCCTTTTAAGCACAATCCAAAAATCCAACAAAGTCTCTCGGCCCTTCACTTGGTCTCAGACAGACTTGCCACCCAAAGGGAGAAAGGGAATTGAATGGAAGGATGAGAACACAGAGGGTGGTGGAAAGGGACATGAAGCTGCAGGCGCTTCCAACAGTACAGGGAATGGGGCCGGCCACCCCCATCTCCACCCGTGGCCAGCTGATAAGCAGGACTCTGGACCCTCTCACTATGGGAATCCCAACCAGAAATGAAAGATCATCAGGAAACCTAAGAAAGGCACTTCATACTGGGAGGGGGAGGAGCAAATACATAAACCTCCTTCAAGCAATGTGGGCATGGCTGAGCAGAGCAGGTGGTGGGCTCGGCGCAAATTAAGTATGGCGCAAAGCAGAGTAAAGATGGGACTCAGCCTAGAGCTCCTCTGCGTTAGGTCACTCCTTCTCTTAAACGCACAGTGATCAGCTAAGATTGGGACAGACTCCCTTGCCCTGCCCCCCAGAAGCCTAGAGCTGATCAGTAAGGGAAACCACAGACCACTGGCCACCCTCACTCACATCATCCCTGCATCCCTGCCATCCTGCCCAGAGTCTCACTATGAGGGCACAGCCCTAAGATATGGTGGTGAGGTTCCCTCTGCCTGAAAACCACACCCCTAGAGCCAGTTCCCCAGGGAAATTGTCACGGTGGTCCTTTACCTCAAGACCTTCATGGCACTGCCACCATGAGCACACCTCCGATAACAACAATCAGACTGGAAAGCTGATACCAGGCCTCTGGATTTTCTGCAGCTTTCATTTCCTTTTTCTCTTACTCTGGATGCAACTTCCCACCAGGAACACAAAGGATTAAGATAAAATCTTGCAGTATAAAGTCAAAAAGGTGATGCCCATCCTTCATTAAAGGTATTCTGTGGAAGAGGCAACTCGTCTCCACTGTGCAGATGCCAGTGATGAGGGATGTTATGTGAACTAATATATCTGATGCTCCGAGCACACCTACAACTCCCTTTCACAGATAGAAAGACCAAGGCCCAGGGATGTCAGTTACCTGCCCAAGTCACAGAGGGAGAAGACGGCAGAGCAAAGACTTCAGTCTCACAGCCTGGCCACAAAGCACACACTCAAGAGGGGGATGGGAAGAAAAGGAAGGGGACCAAAGTAAGACACAGAGAAACATATGCCCGGGGGCCACATACTATGAATCACCACCCCCACCTCACCTCAAACGTGCCTCCAGGGAGAAAGGCCCTGACAGAGGCTGGCCATGCTGGCGCCCCCATACCCAGCAGCACATGTCTGGGTCCAGCTGTGCTCTCCACTCCCTGTTGCACATACATACATTCACACACACACAGGTACCAGTGCCACTGTCCCAAGAGCAACTGCTGCCCCGGATGCTCCTCCCTGATGCCCCACCCTCTTCATCAAGGTCAGCACCCGCAGGGAGGCATTTCCTCCACCACCTGGAATGACTCTGCTCTGTCGCTCTCCAGGCTGGGTGCCTTGGCCAAGTTACTTAACCTGTGTATGTCGGACTCTGCAAGCCAGGTCATGGCAATTTCTGTGATTAAACGGACAATGCAGGTGGAGCCCTCCGCACAACACCCCACACTCATGAACACTAAGGAAATGCCAGTTGCCACTGCCATTGTGCTTCCTGAGAGTTGACCTTCTTGGTCAAAAACTTAATCACAAGACTTACGGGTAATGCAGTGGGTAGAAAATACAAATAGTGGATTAAATGCCACTAAAAACAACAGAAAAGGACTTTTTCCCTTTTTCAAGGCCTAAGCTATAGGATCAAAGAGGACAGAGAAGGTGGCAACAGGAACATTTAGGAGGCTGAAAGAGCATGGGCCAGTGGCAAGGGTCTTAGACCCAAGAAAGCCCAGCCCACCAGAGGCTCCCCTGATCTACATGACAGAATCCCTAGAAGTCTCAAGATCTGCAGCACCAGAGAAGTCTGGGGGTAGGAATGGGAATAGGCCTAAACCAAGGAGCACAGATGAAGCTCCTCCCACCTTTGCAGGAGACAGAGTTGACTCTCATAAGGTGGTCAGCAGAGGACTCCTGGAAAGCAGTCGTGTGACACTGAAAGCACTTGTAATCCCAGCTACTTGGAAGGCTGAAGCAGAAAGATCACTTGAGCCCAGAAGTTCAAGTTCTGCCTGGGCAACGTAGCAAAAACCTCTTCTCTTTAAAAACAAAACAAAAAACCAACAGGGAGAATACCCACCCCAACCCCCTGCCAAAAAAGAAAAAAAAAGCCTATCATTAACTCCTCAGAGAGGGAAGAAAAGCTACTGCAACCACTGCATAAGAGTAAGATAATAAAAAAAGGAACACTCAGAACAAAAAACTCTTGGAAACCAAATACAGCAGAAATGAAATACTTAACAAAAGTGTCAGAAGATAGTGTTAAGGAAACTAAGAATACTAAGGATAAAGAAAAGAACCCACAGGTGAGAAACAACTACATATTAAGAATCAGGAATTACCATTTATACAAAATTCTAGAATAGGTAAAACTAACCCATGGTGGGGGGTGGGGAGGGAATCAGACCAGTAGTTGCCACAATCTTACACAGAAAGAAAAGGCATAATAGAACTTTCTGGGGTGACTATAATGCTCTGTGTATCTTGATAGAGGAATACATTTGTCAAAACTCATTAAATGGTACTCTTAAGATTTGTGCCCTTCACTGAATGTAAATCTTACCTTTAAAAGAAGAAGCAAACTAATAACAATATGCCTGCTGAAGTGCTTAGGGGTAATGTGTACTGATGTCTGCAACCAACTCGAAATGCAGCAAAATAAATAAGATGGATTGATGGACAGAAAAAGGGAAGGAAACATGGATAGTTGTATGTTAATTATAGACTCTAGATGTTGGGTATATTAGAGTTCACTGCAGTATCCTTACAACTTGCCTATTTGAAACACTTCAAATTAAAATATTAAGGAAAAAAGAATCAAGAACCAGAATGGCATCAAGTTTTTAACAGTAGGACTAGAAGATTTTTTTTTTTTTTCAACAGCAGGACTGGAAGCTAGAGGACTAAAGAACACTTTCAAAGTTCTGAAGGTAAATGATTTCTGGTCTAGAGTTCTGTACCCAGCCAAATTATCAATCAGGTCGAAGGATAGAATAAAGACATTTTGAACTATTTGAGGTCTCCGAAAATATGTTTCTCTCACACTCTTTCTCAGGAGTCTACAAAAGGGATATGCTCCATACCAAAATAAAGGATTAACCTTAGAGAAAAAGATGACATGGAGTCCAAAAAGCAGGCTTTCCAACACAAGAAAGAGGTAGAAAAAAATCCCCTGGGCAATGAGGAAGGTAGGTATGGAGGCAAAAAGAGCAAAGACAGTTCAACTCTCATTTTCCATAAAGGAAAGTCAACAGACAATACCTAAAACTGGGAGTGGAGAGGGGGACGGAGGGAACAGAATTACCAATAGATTAATATCCTTTGAAATCAAGGAGGCAAATATCAAAATATTCTGCTAGAGAAGGTCAAAATGGTGCTTCTGGGCAGAAAGAATGGACATGTAGACACCTGGTACACCTCCCACTGACAGAGCCCCTCAGGTCCCCATGAATCTAGGCTGGCATGCAACTGCTGGCAAGTAGAGTCTAACAGAAGTAATGTTCTGGCAATTCACAGCCCAGCCTTTTGGAGAACTGGAACCTCCCACCTTCTCTCTTATAGTTCTGAGCCTTTGTAAGACCCTAGGGAAGTGGTACTAAATGGAGAAGGAGGAGGGCCAGCTGAACCCAGACTTCCAGCTGTTCCCCCTAGGACACAAGCAGGTGAATGAAGATGTCCTGGAACCTTCAGGCCAGTCAATTGCTGGCTTAATACCACTGAGTAACCCAGTTGAAGCCCACAGACTAGAAGCAGCACCCAGCTGAACCCTGCCCAAACTTCTGACCCACAAAATCACCAGACATAATACAATGGTAGTTGTTTTAAGCCACTAAGTTTGGGGCAGATTTTTGTTTTGTTTTGCTTTGTTTTGAGTTGGAGTCTCACTGTTACCCAGGCTGGAGTGCCATGGCACAATCATGACTCACTGCAGCCTGAACCTCCTGGGCTCAGAAGATCCTTCCCTCTTAGCCTCCTCTCCCCTCCCAAGTAGCTGGAACTACATGTATGTGCTACCACACCCGGCTAATTTTTTAATTTTTTTGCAAAGATGAGGTTTCTCTATGTTGCCTAGCCTGGTCTCAAACTCCTGGGCTCAAGTAATCCTCTAACCTCCCAGCATGCTAAGATTACATGCGTGAGCCACCACACCCGGCGGTTTGGGGTGGCTTATTATCCAGCAACAGGCCAGAGGATCAGCAGAGAACTGCTGCCTTTTGTGACAAGACTTCTAAAAGTATTTTTGACTCTTTAAAGTATAGAGATGCTAATTTAGACAAGAACTAAAAAAAAAAAAAATTGTTAAGGAATTAAATATAAAGGTAAAATCAAGTAAAATCTTAAGTTTTATGGAGAAAAAAAAAAGCATGTTTGTCCTGGCAAGCTCATCCCTGTGCCACAGCCCTGCGGCCCCTGCCCTGCAGCCTCAGGCACAACCAAGAAAGCCTGATACCAGCTCATACCATCTCCTTTCCCAGTCCCCAAACCAATACCACATTCCAGTCTACACTAAAGTTAGGGTGACAGCCTCAAATTAAATAAGAAAGCAAGCATTTCAAAGGGGTGTGGTACTAAAAACTAGCTCAATAACTGTCTTAGTTATTTTTAAAGGAGGGAGTGAGAGTGTGCAGAGCTGATTCCCTCCCAGCAGCACACACCCCGCTCCACAGCCACATGGTGCCTGGTCCCGGGCAAGCTCCGGCAGGTCTCTGCAACAAGGCGGCTGAGGTCAGCTCCCTCCCGGCCAGGCCAGCTCAGCTCTCGAGGAGGACCAGGGACAAAGATCTCAGGAGCAGGGTGAAGGGTGAGAGGCACAGAGGTCATAAAAGGCCTGGCTGGACCCCTCGGGGCAAGGACGCCATGAACGTTGTGCCCTGTAGGGTACACAGATTTAAGAATAAATCTTAGTGTTTACCTGTTGTGTGTATATTCTCAAGGTTCTAAAGGCAAGTCTCACACAAAATGCCTTTATTATAACAACAAATATTTACCAGAATGTGACCTGTACTACAGTTACCTATATTCTATCATGGATACAACTAACCCTGCCATCCATGGCCGTCCAGCAGCACTAGAGTGGCATTCACAGACGCAGCAGGAACTTGCAGAAGCACTGCAGCACCTGCTCACTGGGTCCAGTACTGGTAAGGCTGCCACGGAATAGCTCGGTGGGTGCAAACACATGAATCGTAGCTGCGGGCAGAAGGAATATCAGGTGCATCTCTATGCCCCGAGGGCTCAACTCCTACACTTAAATCCCTCCCACTGGAACAGCCGGCTCCAGTTTCACCGAGCCAGCGTGAGAACAGGTACTGCTTCCCAACACTGTCAGCAGAGCCACATCCCAGCGCTGCCCACCTCTGGTAAGTACTTACTATTTCTTTTTCAAATTCAAGTTTTCTTTCAAAACTACTCTTAAATGTATCTTTAAATACTGGGCTGCACGAATCGTTTGCTGGTGTTGGCTCTGCTTCACTCTGTGTTCTGATGATTACACAGGATCCAGCAGGTGCACTGCTGGGATGTAGACCATGATTACAAAACTTCTAGTAAGACTGATACTTTATTCTGAGAATATGAACAAGTTTATTTGGAAATCAAGTCCTTGTCCTGCCATAAAACTCGTAAAAATTAAACCAACACAAATGTATATTACTGCTTAACTGTCCCTTACCTTAAAAACAAACTATAATAAATTTCAACACAAAAGAGGCAAGGTTCATACATATATATTTGACAGATATTGGTTTTAATTTCTAGTTTAATTTTTAAAACTTTTAAAGTTTAAAATAAGTACTGTTTTGACATACTGATGTAAGCTTACAAAAACAAAACTTAACCAAAGAGATTAAGTTTTTGTTTGGTTGTTAAGGTCATATATATACATACATACATACACACACACACACACACACACACACACACACACACACAGGTTTTTTTCCTTATATTACATTTCTCATAAGTGTGATCTATATGAGAACAATTAATGATCAAATTACTGGCCAAGTCTGACCAAAAATTTAAGCAAAATCTGTCTACATGTGTTATCATAATTTTTATTTCACATTAACTAAATCCTTTGATATTTTAGCATGGCTTCTTAAGGATAAACAAGGCAGGCAAATGAACTTTGGTGATAGGCCATCAAACTGTAAAGCTGTGTGTGTTATTTATTAAGAGTTTATTATGTCTATAAGTTGAAATCTCCTGCTGAAACTAGAAAGAGCCCCTGGTAGTTTTTCTGGCTCCATTTTTCTAAATTATATTACAGAAAACTGCCTTTTTCCCTAGGTCATGGTTGTCCTGAAGTTTATCCTTCATTTTAAAGAACTGAAAGTCTGGGAGGGAGTGGCGGTCAATCACTGGAAAAGCTCAATTGAAGTAAAACTCACAAATCTCGTTCTTGCGACACCCCAGTGGGTAGGCGACAATGGCGTGTCCTTGAGTTATGCAATAATGCCACATCACAATATTGTAATTATAGCATGCCCTTCAAAACGCTCTACCTGATGAGGCTCCTTGCCAGACAGCTGGACACCACCAAAGGAATATTACAGCACTATTTCAGTCCATAGGTTAATACACATGACAAGCCTAGTTACCCAGCCTGTCATGAAATGTCCCATAAAGTTAAACTATAATTACCTCCATTGTGTCCTATCAAAGTTCTTTAAAAAAAAAAAAAAAACTCTTGTCTATTTTTCAAAGTTCAGACTCCTTAGAAACTTTCTAAACATGCCAGTCACTCACTATAACCCAACAACTGGCACCCACATTAATTGTCCACACTTAGGAACATATTGAAAGACAGCGCATTGACAATTTAGTACTTTAAAAACAAGACAGACACAACCCTGTGGCCAACCGAAACCAAACACTGTTCAGAGTGCTGTGTGGGCACTTATGTCCTGAAGCCTGGCGGGTGCGCTGTGAGCAGAAAGAGAAACAGCTCTCAGCTCAGGGCTCTTTCCAGAGAAGTATCAGCTGAACACATGATGTTTAAATTACACAGTGGGAAAATCTTGGTGAAAGCTCATGCTGGATCCCGTGCATGTTAAATTACTGAACCCCAGTGTTCTTATGCCTTTTAGTGTAGACACTATCTACACCAGCTGCTTAGTCTGATCCTCATGTCAGGCTGGGCTCAGAGGAGAACATTAACCGGTTCCTCTCAAAGGCTGGCAGAGGAGAGACGCCAAGTAAAGCATTTCAATAACTGCCACCTTTAACCCAGACCGGGAAGCTGTGTGGAAGTGTCCACACTCCTAATGCTTACTGTGGATCCAATGGGGAATGAGAGGAAGGATGAAATCCTCCTTCAAGATTATGCTAACATCTTAATTTTAAAAATGCTAACAGCGAAATTCTCAAATGCAAGCCAAATAGTGAAAGGGACTTCTGCTTTATCAACAGCTCAATGCACAGCCCCCAAGTATGTATTAACTAAAGGAAAAGGGTATGTCAGACACCCCCTATCACCCCTTATCACCCACTATTTTTTCAGAAAAACTTTACCTCTGAATGCAAATCCAAACTTACTGTAAACAGTTAAGGGTCCTGGATTGTGTTGTTTTGGCAACAATATACTCTTTCTGGAATATTTAACACCAGCAGCTGCCAGAGTACAAAGTCCAGCAGGTAGAAACTGACCAGATGGAGACCAGACATAGGTCAAACCTTCTGTCCACAGACAGATGTGACTGACTGAGGTCCCGGCTGTCAGGTCTGATTTCTTCATCCTTGTAAACCTCACTTAAGCAGGACGTAGAACTCACAGGCTGACATCATCATTTGAAAGCTTACAAAAGCATCAATTTTATCCCACTTACTTCTCTGACACTATTGCAGTTTTATAGATCAAGTGAACTACGCCCGGCTTACATCTGAAGCAGCTGCACACCCTTGTTTTAATTAGCAAATTGTGTAATCCTGAGAGGTCAGTTTATCCAAGTTTACTAAAACTACTGCCCCTGAGACTCCGTTTTTACACAAATTCCCTTGGAGCAATTAGACCCCACAACACTCTCACCTCCAAAAACATTGCATCAAGGAAACCAGCGGGGGCTGTTTACTGTCTTGTAAGCTAAATGACCAAAGAACAAAGCGATAAATAGTTCAAAACTTCAGAGACAACATTTGACTGAAAAAAGTACTTATTTACATAAAAGCAATTATTTCTCCGCTTATTCCTGTGGATAATAGTATGACAGCTCACATAAAACTCGCCTCCTGTAAAGCATTTGAGGAAACTTAACCAGTATAGGCTTACTTATTTTTTGCCTGTAAGTATCAGCAATATTAAATGACACTGCTTCTAAAACTAACGTCCTCATTTGCTTAAATCCTTAGGGGATTTTTTATTCCTTTGAGCTCTCGTGTTTTAGACGCTGGAGGTGGTGTATCTGTGTCCACACTTGGTATCACTAGGATGCAGCTCTCACTTGATAAACGTTTTGCAACTGTCATCATTTTGATCATGATGCTTCCAGCTAGTGATGAAATCATCAGTTTTCAGATCTTTGCCATAACATATCCTATACAATCATGGGAACCTGACTTGCAGAGGTTCTCACGCCTTCAGAATCAGGGAGCATCACGAGGCATGCTGGTACAGGCCCGCTGACTTATCTGGCTGGCCCAGCGCTTGGCTGGAACCAGGCACCCGCTTCTCTCGCTTCCTGAAGGAAGGCAGGGAAACTGTGCTTTCATCACCCGGGGCAGATCAGTCCCCCAAGGTATGGAATGAACCCATAGAGAATTATTTCACATTTTTTATTTTAATGAGGGGGAAATTAGAAAGACAAAGCTATTATTACATGTTTAATTTGCTCTACTTTGACCCAGTGCCCTGAAGCTTTTGTGGCAGCACATGGTGGGAGGGAGTGCTGGGTGCAGGGTCCAGCCCTGGGGTGCCGCCAACCCTGACTCACTGTAGAGCTCTGTCCTCTGACACCCGCCCTGGTTATGGATAACCAAACCTCTTATTTCTCATCCAAAATATGTGCTTCACTATCATTGCTATGCAGAAACCCTCATCACAGCTGAAGGTGGTAGACCAGAAAGAGGCAGTTTGGGGGTGGGTTCTTTGTGTTTTTAAAAAATATGAATAAGTTAGTAGAGAAACCAGTTTGCTGAGAATAAAATCAAACAGCATTCTCAGAATTTAAGGTTTCCATATGAAAGGTTTCCTGCTGCTAGCTACCCATGACCTCAGCACTGATGTGTGGGATGGATGGAGATGCAGGCAAGACTGATGATGTTTTATTCTGTGAAAACAAGCTTCTTAAGTTTCCCATACCTATTTCTCTATTTGTAAAAGGCTGCTTTTCAGTTGACTACTTAAACCACTCTGATGTCTAGAAGGTGATGCTTTATATATAAAATCCTACATACTCAGGAGTGAGCACATTTTCCCTCTTTTTTTTTCTATTAGGTGTCTCACTCTGTCATCCAAGCTTGAGTAAGTGGCACAATCACAGCTCACCACAGCCTCAAATTCCTGGGTTCAAGTGATCCTCCCACCTTAGCCTCCAGAGTAGCTAGGACTACAGGTGTATGCCACCACTCAGCTAACTTTTTGATTTTTTGTGGAGGCAAGGTCTCGCTATGTTGTCCAGGCTGGGCCTCAGCCTCCCAACATGCTAGAATTACAGGTGTGAGGCACAGCACCAAGCCCATTTGCCCATTCCTTAAAACAAAACTGCAGCTGAAAACATTTTCTTAAATCATTTCTATTTAACTTTATTTTTAAGCTTTTTGAAAACATTTAGAAGCTAAAGACCTTTACCTTTTTACAATTTGTACACAAATTAAAGTGCTCAGCCTTGATTCATTGTGCCTCTGTGCTGTCTCCTTAACCACATACTTTCTCCTAGATACAGTCACTGTTTGGGCTGCTCCAGGACCAGCTGCCGTCTAGGCTCCTTCGAGTAACTCCCAGATTCTTAGACTTTTGTTCTCAGCTTTGAGTTAGGAGGCAGAGTGAGCCCCAGGGGTGTGCAGAGCAACCTAAGGGAAACCTGGAACTGGGCAGGGCTAGAGGAAGACCCTTTGGAAATACCTAGAAAGGCAGGCCAGCTCTGGACAGACACGCTTGCAGAGCCTGGTGGGTCCCAGGACCTAAGCAGGTATAGCCAGAGGCCTGGGCCTACTTCCTAAAGGTTGAAGGCCAAGGCAGCTTCCTCCCTTTTCAACCACCTCTCATGCGGTCCCCTCTTGGACAACTTTGGTTCTGCCACTTGGGAGGTGCCCAGGACAGGCAGATGCCACTGGCTGCACTTCCTTGCCAGTAGGGATAGGGTGATCATGAGAGTGTGTTCTACAATGCTGATGGGAAGGCAGTGGACAGGAACAGTTACTCACAGGACTTACAAACCCAACTCAACAGTACTTCAAGCCACTGAGTCAACATAAATAACAGTATTTACAGACCAGGCACAGTGAGTGGCTCATGCCTGTAATCCCAGCACTTTGGCAGGCAGAGGTGAAAGGATTGTATGAGCCCAGGGGTTCAAGACCAGCCTGGGCAACTTGGCGAGACCTCCTCTCTACAATAAATCAAAAAATTAGCCAGGCATGGTGGCATGTGCCTGTGGTCCAGCTACTTGGAAGGCTGAGGCTGAAGGATCGCCTGAGCCCAGCAGATCAAGATTGTGGTAGCCATTAATGTGCCAATGCACTCCAACCTTGACGACAGAGACTCCAACTCAAAAAAAGAAAAAAAATACAGCATTTACATTCATATCTGAGACAACTTAAATGCTACTTAATGACAAATTTGACTTTTTGTTTCTGGTTCTGAAAGCAGTAGGGGTAGAGTTGCAAGTTTAAATGTTCTTCATTCTTAAGTACTCATATGTAGAATACACTAGCAGCGCGGTTACAGACAGCAGAACTGCCATGGAGCATTTAAGTGAAGGGTACAGTCACAATGTCCTGCTTTATGCCATGATCCCCCAGCCTGCACATGGCTGTGAGAGCACCAGTCGGTAGCACTGAGACGGGACCCTCAAGAGTCCCTGGAAGGACGGGGGCACTCAGCCTCTTCAGGTCTTGCAGGGCACTCTCAAGAAAAGGTCCAGATTATGGGGCAAAAGTTCCCAAAACTCAAAGGATTAGAGATATCTGCAGAAATGACACCAAACACTCCAAACACCACACTCTTCCTTCCTGCTGGTCCCTAGGCGATTCTTTCAAGTCAGACTCCAAAACACAGAAAGCATGGTGGGGGGTTGGCAGCTGGTTATCAAAGAGCAGGGCTGTTCTGTGACCAGTAATTGCCCCTGAGAGCAGGCGGGTGCATCTCCTCAGGAGATCAGGCAGCTCCACCATCATCCCTGACCTCGTCACTCCTGTCCTGACCTGAGACTCTGCTCCTTGTTGCAGCTCCGGACCCTGCTCCTTATTGCAGCTCCGGACCCAGACGACACATCTTACACGTGGAGCTCGTTCAGTACAGGTGCCTGGAAGGAAAGGAGAAACGGGGACACACTTCTCCAAAAACCACCAAGTCTGCAGGAACCAGCAGCAATTCTACCACTTAGAAGACCAGAATCTGAACTATAAGAAGGAAAATGAGTCTTCTCAAAGAGCGAAAACCAAAAAAGCCACATTATATCCCAAGGCCTCCAGGGAAGCCCTTCAAGTACAAATGTTTCCAATGTCCGTTTACTTGCAATGAGAAGTCTCACCTTTTTAATCACATGAAGTATGGTCTCTGTAAGAATTCCATTACTCTCGTATCAGAGCAAGATCGAGTTCCCAAGTGCCCTAAGTCTAGCTCATTAGATCCCAAGCAAACCAACCAGCCAGATCCCACGGCTAAGCCAGTCCCTACCAAGTCTGTCACCAATGGACTCTGCAGCTTTGACTCGAAGCTTCAACATAGCTTTGCCAAGGAAGATGCCAAGGAAAACCTGGAGCTGCGAGCTCGGGGGGCCCACAAGTGCCCAGGACAGAAGGCAGTCCTCCATAAGGAAACAGCGCCCACGAGCCCAGCTCCAGAAGCCACCCTCAATTCCCAGCCTGTTCTGGAAGGCATGGTCCGACCTTCCGCATTTGTTCCAGTTGGAGAGCACAGACTGAAAGGGCCAGGCGACACCGAGGCACCTGAAGCCCTGGCATTCACCAACCCTACCACCAAGGCCACAGCCTTCCACACCAAGTCTGCATTCCATGCTCCTGGCTACCCCTGGAAGGCCGGCTCACCTTTCCTGCCCCCAGAGTTTCCACATAAAATCTCATCTACAAAGGGGTTCGGGGCCATTTCCCCCTACATGCACCCTACAGTCTCAGAGTACCCACCTCACTTCTACACAGAACACGGGCTGGCCACCATCTACTCACCCTACCTGCTGGCCGGGAGTCCACCTGAGTGTGATACTCCCCTGCTGTCAGTCTATGGAGCCCAAGACCAAAGACACTTCCTGCCTCACCCGGGGCCCATTCCTAAACACTTGAATCCATCTCCATCAACATATGATCATTACAGATTTTTCCAGCAATATCACTCAAATCTGCCAATTCCTTATGGATTTTACAGGCCAGAGTCTGCATTTTCCTCCTATGGTCTCAGACTCCCACCTGTCACTGGTCTCGCACGAGACCAGAACTCTCATTTACTTGAAGAAGCCACCCTGGTCTATCCAGCCTCAAGTCCTTCTAAGCTAAACCCTTCAAACTCCCACAAAAAACACACAGAGTTTGAAAAAGAAAGTCCAACTCCTGAGGCTAAAGACCCCTCCAAAGCTGAGCAGAGGGACACAGAAGGGGCCAAAATGAGCCCTCGGGCAGGCAGCGCGGCCACAGGCTCCCCAGGGAGGCCAAGCCCCACCAACTTCATGCAAATGAGCCAGACCCTTGACGGCCTATGTGACCTCTCCAATAAGGCGGCCTCGGGTGCCCTGGGAAGACTCCACCAGCCAGAACAAGGCCTCACGGCATTCAAGCCTGTCAAGAAAAGTATGGAAGGCCCCCTTGCCCAGGCTCCTGAAAACAGAACAGAATCTCCAAAAAGGTAAGAAAATTTCATTTTCAAAACCTCCAAAGTAATGTTTTTGGTTGGGCTCAATTAGCCAGGTTTATACTTGCTTAAACTGCTTTACAGAGTCAATTTTCTAAGCAAACTCCTACTAAACCTTCTCTTGGTTTCTTCTAGTCTCGATGCAGTGAATGGAGACCCTCCATCTCAGAGAGGAAGTGCCTGTCTCACCACGGAGTCTGCGCCCTCCAGTCCAGAGGACAGCTCCAGGATAGGCCCCCTCAACCTCTCCAAGAAATCAGAGACAAAACCAGTGGCCACTCATGGACCCGTGTATCAAGGCAGCTCCCAGGAGGCAACCCCAGGCTTCTCAGAGCTACAGGACCTGCCTCTCAATCTCTCAGTGAAAGACCCCTGCAACATCCAGGTTACAAAGTTTGCCTTCCCCCATCAACCACAAGGCGTAGAATCTGCTGCTGCTGCTGCTCAAAAAATGGAGACAGAAAGTTCCAGAGATGGGCCAAGCTACACAGAGACAAAGCAAGGTGGCCTTGACATTGACGAGGCTCCATCGACGAGCCCCAGCAGGAAGACCCCAGACGCACGTGTGGTGGACAATAGTGAGGAGCAGAAGCAGACAGCAGCTGTGGCCCTGTGCCAGCTGGCAGCCTACAGCCCAGGGAACGTCCGGGTGGGCGACGGGGAGACTGTGGCCCAGGAGCCCACCTGCCAACAAGATGCACCTACACTCGGTTCCACAGGCCAGGAGGCTCAGTGTGATCTCAGACCAAAAGGACAAAAGAGGACAAGTCAAAGGGATGCAGGAAAATCCCAGCAAGGAGCTAAGAAAATGAAGCCACACGACACAGCGAGAGTGTTCACACTACGAAGAAGAACCCGGGTGTCCTAACACTTGGCTCCCATGTGTGCTCCACAGAGCCGGGCCGCACGCCTGCCACTGTATAGAGCAGCACCACGTCTGAGGTGACACTAACTCTTCTTAACTTGTCAAATTTTACAAATGCAGCTTCTTTTCTTCTCAAAATAAAAGCTGCAATTCACTTCAGGTTTTGCACATATGAAGCATGAATATTAAAAGGTGCTTCTACTTTTGGTTGCAAAAACATCTAAATGACTCATAACACTCTGAGACTGATGAGTTAAACTTTGGCTTTCATTTTTGTAAAATGTCAGATGAAATGAGAACTAGAAAGTAACTTTGAAGTCTAAGGCATCTCATAAGAGATCTTTTACAAATACTTTTCTTATACATATTTTAGTACTAGAACCAATCATTTTAACTGTTTTTCTATTAGACCTAGCTGTGTGTTTTTGAAGTAAATTACAATTACTGGAAACAATGTCAGAAAAAACATTTTCAGTACTAGCATTAAAGTGCTGTATGTAAAAAAAAAAGTTGTGATTTGTTATAACCAAATAATATACAAACATCAAGAGCTATTTATACAAATAATTTATTTCCATTAGGGAAAGTGTATTACTGGTGAAGGTATTAACAATTTATTCTACTTGCTTATGATG
The DNA here is from genome assembly GCA_963574415.1 of Tarsius wallacei. Lineage (NCBI taxonomy): Eukaryota > Metazoa > Chordata > Mammalia > Primates > Tarsiidae > Tarsius > Tarsius wallacei. The sequence continues at coordinate 29,873 of CAUYQG010299468.1, forward strand.
TTACAGTGAACTTTCTGACTTATTCTGCCTCATTTTCCATTCCCTAAAATGATGTATATGTTGCTAATTTTCCAATAAACTCATGTGGACTTCAAGGATAGATAAAATTAAGACAAATATAAACTCTGTGTTATCCTTTATAATATTTTGCCATAATATTCAATGAAAAAGAGTTTACAGTTGAGGAGCAACTAAAACAAACTTAGAGTATATTTGCGCATATGTAAGTGTGCATACATTCATTGTGTGGATGAGTGTATGTAAGTGCATGTGTGTGTGTTTAAGCGTGCATACATGTGTGTCAGTGTGCATGCATAAACATGGACATGTATAACCATGAATATATGTAAATACACACATCTGTATTTGTGCATAAGTGTATGTGTGCATATGTGCAAGTGCATACATGTGTATAAAGTAGTGGTCAAGTAAAGCATGTGCAGATCACCCAGGGCTACTCAGAGACCATGCAAGTGGCCCTCAGACTCAGAGTGCTTTAAGAGTGTAAGTTTCTGGAGACTCAGCCTGCTAAAGCTCTAAGAAAGGATTATCTCCTTTCCATGTCCTCTCTGACAACAGCACTTTCTCCTACTTTTTGGGTTTTTTTTTAGATTAGGAAATATAGTTTATTTAAAAACTATATTAGAAAGGGGGAGAGAGAGAGAGAGAGAGAGAGAGAGAGAGGGAGGGAGGGAGAGAGGGAGGGACAGAGAGAGATGGGTAGATGAGGGGGGCCAAAGCCAGGAAATATGGCCTGAAGCTGCCCGACGACAGAGCACATGGTCATCTGGAGCAAACTTGGAAAAAGTTCAAACAGCATTCATTACTAAACCAAAATCCCTACCATTCCCAGCAACTTATTACATGAAAAAGGTTTTTCCTAGCACAGGCTAAAAATAAAAAATAGTATTGAGGCAGAACCTTGCCTTATTCTAAGCAAAAGCACAACTCACCAAAAGATAACTCAATCTAGAAATCCATCTTATTAAGAGCTAAATTTCTTTTTTTAATTGATATGTATTAAGAATTGTTGGGCACTGTTTTAAATCCTTTTCATAACAAACCATAGTGTTATTATCAACCTTCCTTTATAGGTGAAGAAACAGCAGGATTCCAGTAAGTAATCTATGCGAGGACTCATGAAGCACAGCAAGGGTGGGCCCAGCAATCTGGCTCTACTGGGTATAATAATTTTCCTCTGTAAGAGCTAAATTTTAATAAAATGCGATTTCATGTTGTTTTGGTCAACTTTGTACCAATATTTTTAAAGCCAATCTAAAAAAACTTTTTAATAATTAGCACCTTGGCCGGGTTCAATGGCTCAAGCCTGTAGTCTCAGCACTTTGGGAGGCCAAGGTGAGAGGATTGCCTGAGTTCAGGGGCTCGAGACCAGCCTGGGCAACTTGGTGATACCTTGTTTCTACAAAAAAACAAAAAATAAGCTGGGTGTGGTAGCGCATGCCTGTAGTTCCAGTTACTTGGATGGCTGAGGAGGAAGGATCTCCTGAGCCTAGCAGGTCAAGACTGCAGTGGCCATAAGCGTGCCACTGCACTCCAGCCTGAGTGACAGAGTGAGACTCCAACTCACACACACACAAAAAATTAGCATACAAAATGTAAAAGTTAACGGTTCCATTCATATACTTTTTTTGTTGTATATACATATAGGGAGATTAATAAAAGATTCTTAGGCACAGAAACACATTACATTAGGATAGAATTATCAGGGAAAAGTAAATCAAAACATAGGCTCAAGGAAAAAGGAAGGGTAAAATTCCTATGAAAGAAAAACTTGCCTATGAAATTTTTAATGGAGGATGGTAGACATGAAATCATTATAACTAGATTCCCTAGACATATTTATTAAATTAGTGATGCAATCGTTTTTATTTTGAAATGACAATACTCAGGATGGTGAATAACGTTCTACAACTGGTTATATTTATATAAAAATACAGATGTCAACTTATAAGAGAGATACAGAGTTTGTCACAATGCTTGTAAGGGGTACATGAAGCCACTGCTTCAATCTGTCCCTAAGAAGCAGCAAGGGGCATCAGGGAGCCCCCCAGTCCTGCCCAACCCCGCCTTTAGACAGCCATAAACACTAACCCAATACTTATACTGTCAGGATGCAAAACCAGTAAACACGTGTACAGTGTTTACTAGCAATGTCTGGGCTCTTTTGTTTATAATACCAAAATGTTTGGGCAAAGAACAAAAATATGATACCTTCTGCTCTCCAGCAAATAAACAGCCCAGTAACAATGCATTACAAGATGTGTTCCACACTCAGGATTCAAAGTCTCACACCCTGAAGACAAGGAGTTCTCAATTCACATTTTACACCCCCAAGAACATAGTCCTCTATGTCAAAGGCTTAAGATTCTAAGAACACTGTTTGATTCGTCACCAAAAAATGTCAACCATCATCTTAAGTGACAAATGGGGGGACCAGCACCCCTCCTGCAGCGGTGCAGCACAGGGTACTCCCTTGAGCTGGCTGCAGCACAGGCCATGTGTGCCTACAGCATGGAGACCTGCCCTATGAAGACTCCACCCTCTGATGCAATTCCTCTAAAGGTGACTTGCAATAGTTCATCCACAGCAACTAGAACAGGCCCTCTGTATCTATCTTTAAAAGCAAAATGGATTCCTACAGCTTTATAACAAAAAAAAAAAGGTTTCACTGATTTTTGTAACTATGTTTCTTTTCTTTTTTTTTTTTTGAGACAGAGTCTCACTCTGTCACCCAGGCTGAAGTGCAGTGGTACACTCACAGCCACTGCAGCCTAGACCTGCTGGGCTCAGGCGATCCTCACGCCTCAGTCTCCCAAGTAGCTGGAACTATAGGCATGTGCCACCAAGCCCAGCTAATTTTTTGATTTATTGTAGAGATGAGGTCTTGCCAAGTTGCTCAGGCTGGTCTCGAACCCATGGGCTCAGGCAATCCTCTCACCTCAGTCTCCCAAAGTGCTGGGATTATAGGCGTGAGCCACTGTGCCCGGCCATCTTTTCTATATTCATGCATGACCGGACTTAAGAGCTTCTAACTTGTACATACAAAAAGTGATAAGCTCTCACAAAATTAAACATAGAATTACCACATGATCTAGCAATTCCACTTCTGGGTTATATAACCAAAGGAACTGAAAACAGGGTATCAAACAGGTACTTATACGCCATGTCTATAGCAGCATTGTCCACAATAGGTAAGAAGTGGAAATAACCCAAGTGTCCACTGACGAATGAATGAAAGCATGTAGTCCCAGATACTCAGAGGCTGCTGCAGGAGGACAATTTGAGTCCAGGAGTTTGAGGCTACAGTGTGCTGTGATTGCAACTGTGAACAGTCACTGCACACCACCAGCCTGTGCAGCACAGCAAGACTCTACCTTTTTAAAAAAAATAATAACAGAAAATATGGTATATACACACAATGGAATATTATTCAGCCTTAAGAAGGAAATTCCTGGCCATTGCCTTATTAGACTCCGGTGTGGCCATGTGCTCTTAGAGATAAGCCATTGCCACGTTTCCTGGCTTAGGCCCCCTTTCCTGCCTTGGGAAGGTGAATCTCCTCTCCTCCCTCCCTCCCTCCCTCCCTCCCTCTCTCTCTCTCTCTCTCTCTCTCTCCCCCTCCCTCCCTTCCTCCCTCTCTCTTTCTCTCTCTCTAATTTACTTTCTAAATAAACTATATTTTCTAATCTAAAAAAAAGGAAGTTCCTATACATCCTACAACATGGATTAATCTTGAAAACATTATGTTAAGTGAAAAAGTCAGACACAAAAGGCCAAATATTGTACAATTCCACTTACATAAGGCCCCTAAAATAGGAAAGTTCATTTTTCAAGCAGAAAGCAGATTGGAGTTACCAAGGGTTGGAGGAAGAGAGAATGGGGAGTGAGTTATTTCTTAATCTGATTGGGGTAATTAAAAGTTGTGGAACTAGATAATGGTGATGGTTATACAACAAAATGAATATAATTAATACCACTAGGTTACATGCTTTAAAATGATCAAAATGGCAGATTCTTATGTTATATGTATTTTACCACCATTTTTTAAAAGTGAAGTAATATATCAAAAACCATTGAATTATATATTTTAAGTAAGCGAACTGTATAATAAGCGAATGATACCTTAATAAAACTGAAAAAAAAGGATTCTTGAATTCACATTTAAAAGAAAACATTGACAACATTCCTCCTAAATAGCCTTAACAGCATTCCACTGCTACCTGTCTCCACCACAGTTTCAACCTTCAACCAAAACGCTATGGGGAGGGAAGGAGGAAGAAGAGGATAGAGTACAAAATGAAGCACACACATTCACTCAAGGAAAAAGTACTTTAATTAAAAAAAAAAAAAGAAAGAAAGAAAAGCAGGAGAACAATTAGTCCACATACAAAGTCAGATATGTCTCATGTGGCTACACTTTTCTTATAAGCTATAATATCCAACAGTTCAAAACTGCACAAAGATTAAAAGAAGTCAAACAAGGCATGTGGTCACCAGAGGAACTGGACACTGGGGCTGTGTCAGGAGCCAAGCCAAGCCCTTCAGGCCCACCTGCTCATTTGGGACCTGAGGTGCATAGCCCATGGTGGAACAGCAGGGTCAGGCCAGGTAGACAGCAGGCTCCTCATGGGAACCAGCCAAGCCTGGGTCAGCCACTGCACTGAGTCTCCAGCTTTACCAAGAACAAAGCAGCCATGGTAGTGCACCTATTCCTGGGAAAGAACCCCAAGGGCCCTGCCAAACCTCTTCCTTTGACATGCCACCCTCCAAGAGGCCTTCAGCCATTCCAATACCCAACACATACACCAGTCAGCATCAGACGGCCGCTCCTATAATCCTGGCATGTTAAATCCTATCTTGGCATCTGAGCCTCAAAGGACCCAGACTAATACTATTCAAACACTAGTTATAAGACATCACAGAATATGATAGGCAGGGAGCCCCAAGAATCTGTCTCTCCACCAAAACAACCACGAAGTTGGCAAAAGCTAACAGAATTAATCTTTTAAGAACTCTGGATTCTAACCAAAAACTTACAGCAACCAGAGAATGCTTAATGAAGAAAAAAAGCTACTACATTTCAGCATGTAAGGAGATCTCTGTTAGGTCACTGGTTAACTGCTAAGATAAAGAAACAGAGACTTCAGTGACCAAACACAACAAGAAATATAGTCATTGCAAAAACAGTCTGGAAAAGTCACTAAACAAAGAACTACAGCCCTCAACAAGCAACAAAAGCAAACTGCTGGGGGACAGGGGGAGAATCTGATTTTCAGAGTCACTGTATTATAATAATCAAAGTGTCCAGTTTTCAACAAAAAAAAATTATAAGGCATACAAAGAAACAGAAAAGTATGGCCCATTCACAGGGAAAAAAAGAAATCAACAGACACCATCCCAAGGAAGCCCACACACTGGACTTCCTGATACATGGCCTTCCTGTCTCAGATACCTTCACTCTGGACAGAAGCTCCCTCCTGGGATACACCCATACTCAGGATGGGACCCTCTCCATCCTACACTGACATCCCTTCCTCTGGTCCTCAAAGGGCACCTCTGGGCACATCCAGGGACTGTCCCCACCAGCCACAGACAGAGCTGCATGTGCCCAGGGCTGATAGCTGGCCTGGGTGTCCCGCCACGTCTACATATTGTGCCTCTGTCCCACCCCACTGCTACCCACTGCAGAGCTTCCCCAGCCCTTCACTCCAGTCCCACCCTGATTCCATGCTGGCATGGGTGTCCTCACTAGGGGGCACTACATTACCTAGGTGACACTAGACACTGCCAGAGGTGCCTGGTTCTACAGTTCAAGCACAGTACCCATGCAGGTGCTCTCACAGGCAGCAACACCCCCAAGCACTCTGGCTTGGGGGATAAGAAAATCAGACACTGAATGGTTTGTGGTCCTCCAAAACCAGGTTCACAGGGTATGTATGGCAGCAAAATTGCAGTGTCATCAAAAGAGGCAATTGGGAAATTAGAAGGGCCAATATGAGAAGAAAGGCTGAGAGACACTGGCCTACCACGTTCTTTTGTGCAAACACTATATATGTTCATGCTGGGCCACACCAGGGAGATGCGTGTCAATGAAGAATCCCAGCATGTCACAGATGCAGATCGATGGGGCTTCAGCTACTTACCGTCTCCAAGTCGAGATGGGAGCAACAGGCCTCTCCTGCCTAGTTCTGCCAGTGCCAGACATCCACCATGCCAGGCCTTGTCCGTCTCCTGAAAACTGAGAAAAACACAGACCGTGAGACCAGAGTTCTAGTGTCAGCCTTTGGTTCAAAGCCTAGTGAGGCAAAGAACCCAGGCAGGCAAGTTCACATGTTGTGCCTGTAAGACTCACTACAAACTAGTGCACATTTTTAAAATATCAGTTAGCTAAAGAAATGAAACACTTCAAGTTAATGTGAAGACAGTGGCCATGTTCATCAGTTCCTCTATCTTTTTTTATTTTTGAATCGAGGTCTCACTCTGTTGCCCAGGCTGGAGAGTAGTGGCACAATCACGGCTCATTACTGCCTTAACCTCCTGGGCTCTGGCAATCCTCCCACCTCAGTCTCCTGAGCAACTGGGACTACAGACACATGCCAGCATGCCCAGTTAGTTTTTAAGTTTTTTTGTAGAGACAAGATCTTCTATGTTACCCAGACTGGTCTCAAACTCCTGGGCTCAAGCAATCCTCCTACTTCAGCCCCCCAAGTGCTGGGATTACAGGCATCAGCCACTGAGCCCAACCTAGCTCCTCTCTTCAGATCTCCTGGTAATGAGTAAAAGCACTGAGCTAGTCCAAGACCCAAACACAAAAACAGTCCCTTCTGGATTGTGGGACCTTCCTAGGTGGGGTTTCCCCACCACATGCAACATCTTTTGTCCCGTTAAAAGTAACAATATACTTCGAACAAACCTGGGACTTCAAATACGGATCCTATCAAATTAAGATTGTGTATACCTCCTATAAATGATACTCCACTGCTTAATTTAGTGACCAAATTCAAGATAACAAAATTACAATAATGAAATGGCATTTAGAGATTTTTTGCACTATTTGAAATTTGAACTTTTGGGGGATATTTTTTTTTTTTTTTTTGAGTTGGCATCTCACTCCATCGCCCAGACTGGAGTGCAGTGGCCGCTCCCTGCCACCGCAACCTCGACCTGCTGGGCTCCGGCGATCCTTCCACCTCAGCCTTCCGAGTAGCTGGAACTACAGACGTGCGCTACCACGCCCGGCTAATTTTTTTGGTTTATTGTAGAGATGAGGTTTCGCCTGCCCAGTCGGGTCTCAAACCCGCGGGCTCAGGCAATCCACTCACCTCAGCCTCCCAAGGCGCGGGATTACAGGCTGAGCCACCGAGCCCGGCTTTTGTTTTTTTTTAAGTTGGAGTCTCACTCTGTCACCCAGGCTGGAGTACAGTGGCACACTCTCAGTCACCGCAGCCTCAACCTGCTAGGCTCAGGCGATTCTTCCACCTCAGCCTCCCAAGTAGCTGGAACCACAGGCATGAGCCATCACGCCCGGCTAATTTTTCTAGATTTATTGTAGAAATAAGGTCTCACCAAGTTGCCCAGGCTGGTCTTGAACCCATAGGCTCAGGCAATCCTCTCACCTCAGGCTCCCAATGTGCTGGGATTATAGGTGTGAGCCACCGCACCCAGTGAAATTTGAACTTTTTATGCGTAATTATAATGTCAACTATTCAAGTCATAAATAATATTTTATATTTAATAAAAACTTTCCTGAAGTAGTTCACAACTCTCTTAAGAGTGTTACTCTGGCATTATAATTCGTGAGAAGACTGTTCTTAGATTGATGAGAACTGTTCTGAAGTTTCTATACTTTGCTGCCAGTAGAAACACAGAAATACACTTCACCAAGGAGAAAGCAAATAATAGGGCTTTTACCAATTCTGATTAAATAAATTTGAAGGCAAAGAACTATTTAGGAAAATCAACTAAACTGAATCACTAGCCAGTAATAAGCACAGAAACACTTAGACAGGAGAGTCAAGGAGTATATGTTCATCCAACAGATATCTAGCAAGTGCTTCCCCACATGCCAGGCCTCACACAGAACCCTGAGAACATGAGTGACCAATACAGACCCAAGCTGTCCCTTGGAGCTCACCATCAAGGAGTGACTCAATCATAATTACAACTTCTTCCAAGTTCAAGATGTTTTATTAAGTGTCTGCTCAAAAATTATGTGACTATTTTCAAAATTTAACATCAATACTTTGTGTCCTTTAAATTTTTGATTGGAGAGAGCTAGTTTGTATTTTTCACAAAGATTTAATAACATTTGAATGAACTTGATAAAATATCAAAAATACAGTAACTCAAATACACCAAAATAAATGCCTGTTATGGCAATGTCTATTTGTGATCAAATATGCATCACTATGGTTAGTCAGCAGTAAGAACTATCCCCTCAGGCTGGCCTGAGAGGCCCGGCATCACTGCTGACACTTCATGCCCAAGAGGGGACCTGTCCTTGGACACCAGGGGGAGAGCGGAGCATCGGCCAAGTAGCCAAGGGCAAGTTCCTGCCCTCAGAGCAAGCCTAAGGCAACCCCAGGTACCTATGGGGGGTCTCAGAGGAGTGAAGACAACAGAAAAGGGTGGGAAGTCAAGAGTGGGCAGGAGGGAGGAAGGTGAAAGAGAATACAAAAAAGAGAAGGAGGCACAGCAATGCAGGGACATTGGTCTCAGACCATCAAGTACAACAGGAAAAGCACTAAACTAACATGAAATGACCTCAGAGGTGCACTGGGTAAACCAGTGTGAAGGGAAGCTACCATCTGTGTAAAATGAAAGAAAAAACCATTTTTATTCATCTGTTCACATCTGCATCAAACATCCCTGGAAGGAGCATGAGAAACTGGTGCCCAGAGCTACCTGAGGGGCAGCCAGGCGCCGAGGTGCAAGGAGCAGGGATGCTTGCTACCATCTCCCTTTTCATTGTAAATTTCTAACTAAAATATCACCCAGTCAAAAACATCAGTTACATTAAAAGAGTGGAACAGAAAGGAACCCATGTGGAGAGTCTCTTGCTGACATGGGGAGGATGCCACCATACTGGAGACTCTCAGAGGATACTCAGGCAAGTCAGCAGCACCCACAGCTGTGCCCAGGCCTAGGCTCAGTTTGTGTGCTCACTGAGACCCAATCAGGGTCAGCGCAGATACAGACACACTCTCTACCTGGCACCCTGCCCTGCTGCAGCCTGGGGTATGGCACCACTTCTCCTGGGGTGATACTGATGGCCAGTGCTGTTGGGAGTGTTAGCACAGCCATAGGTCCTGTAGGAGTCATGCGTGGTTGGGTGACAGCCACACCAGCCATGGGTCCCATGAGACTTGCTACAAAGCCCCTCTGGGGACAGGTGTCACTCCATCTACTCCGTAATCCACCCAGAAACAAAGCAAGGAGTAAGTGAACAGTCCTGGGTACTAGATGCTCTTACAGTTAATGTCATTAATGTCCTGCTTCTGACCTGTTTCAGGAAAGGCTGCCAGCTCATCACATGTCCCATGAGTACAAAAAGGAGGGACAAGATCAAAGCAGCTACCATGCAGGGCCCCCAGTTGCCCTGTGTCCCATCTACTCTCTGCTTCTTGTTGTTTTCAGACTTCCTGGTCCGTGGTTTCACCTTCTTATGTCACATTCAGCAATCACACACTGAGCACCCACCATAGGTAGGTGCTGTCCAGAAACACATCCTGAGAGAATTTGGGTGAAGTCCTTCCTTCAACATGCCCTGCTTACTGCTTTGGGCTGAAGGCCCTGAGGAACCAAGAGTAATAAGACCATTTTTGCCCCCATAACCTAGCTACAAAAATGGAATAAGCACATTAAAATAACAAAATAAAGGCAAAGAAGCATTTGAAGATTAAGCTATCTCAGACAAATGAAACTAAACCAAGACTGTGAGCTGAGACAGAGGAACACACAGACCAGAGACACAGCAAGTTTTGGGAGAAAAGATGTTCAGTGAGGTCAGTTAGAAGTTGTTAGGTCTAACTGAGCAGATGGTTCAGTAACAAGAGAGGCCAAGGCTAGGAGAGATAAAGGTTTCAGGCTAGGCCTGGAACATAGGTGTCCCAAGCAGCAGGAAGATGCACTCCTACCACAACCATAAAAAGGAACTCCAAGGCCATGCCCTAAACAAGCCAACAGATCACATAAGGAGAAGCTAAGCATCTATTACTCTCTAACCCATGTATCCCATAAAGCTATCGCAAAGAAAAACTGTATTTGCTAAGAGTATTTCCACTAGGAGAAGACCTGCCATACATGTAGCACTGTTCTGAAAAAGATGGCCAATATTTGACATATTGTTTTCTGCACTCCTTAAATTGTCACTGAGCAGGCTCGAGGCTAAGTGCAAGAAGAAATCTCCAGAAGGAAGACAACACTTTGTGGGCTGCTGTAGGAGCTGTCCCTGGTGACTAACAAGCAACATGTACTGGAACACCCAAAGTGCTGACAGCACAACTTTCTCCAAGACGTCCTGGGCTAATGAAGGGCAACAGTGTACCCAGAGTCCTAACAAGCTCAACACCCACCCTCAATGCTCTGTTTCTGAAACTGAGAGAGACATCCACACAAGCAAAGTAAAGACTCCTCAGGGAGGTAGCAGAACAATGCACCCATGCATGAGTTGGTTGGCAGCCCCAGGCTCAGACCCCAAGCCCTGCCCGTTGCCTGCCTATCCTGGTCCATATTTCCACTATCTGCAGATCATATGCCCCAGACACTCAGAATTTCCTAAAAGCCTGATGAGACAGATGTAGCACAGTACATGTGGCTGTCTCAAATCAAATTTCAATTCACTAAAACTCAGCTCAATTTCAAATTCAGGTCTCAGTCACACTAGCCCTTATTTTAAGGTTTTAGCAACACACATGGCTAATGACCATACTAGGGACAGATCCAGAATGTTCTATCACACAGAAAGTTCTCTCAGACAGTAAAGGATGATTCTCACTCAGACAACCAGAGTTTTTCCTCTAAGAATAATATCTGTGTAGATATATGTTCAAAATTGACTTTTCCTTTCTCTTAAAGTTTTTAAACAGAATGGAGTTGATAAAAACAACATACCAGAAATAATTAGAGTTCCAAAGTTTAACTTCAAAATAGAAAAGTAAGAGCTTTTAGGGTTCCAACAAACAGCTCAATTGAAAGAAAATATAATAGGATATAAGAAAAACCATTGCTTCTAATTGAAGGTTAAGCCAGAAGTGCCTCCCTGGTGATTCTCACATACCTGAAGCAATCCAGCACAGACCCTACCACATCATCTGCCAGGTCTTTGGGAAGTCTTCCAGCCATTCTGCCAATTCTACAAAGAAAAGCAACAGTCTATCAGCACTACCAGCCTGTCACAAGGGTACACATGACACCTGGCAATGGTCCCAAGCAACCTTCCTTCTTCTAGAGAATGGGAAGGAGAGATGGACCCAAGGTAAGCCCCGCACACACTACTCAACAAACCATCCTTACCACATCAGAGAGTCCATCATGCTAAAATGGATAGATGGCAAAGGGTCTGACCGCATCTGAAGCCAGGCAGATGTATGGGAGCGGGGTGAGTGAGAGCAGGGGTGTGCGGGCCATGTCACCTTCTATCACAGTATTCACTGATGACTAACACGCCAGTGCTCCAAGCAAATAACGAGGGCTTCAACCTAGATCTCCCACAGAGGGTCGGGTTGCCCATTGCTACCTGAACAATGACCATGCAGGCCCCATTAGGCCTTCCCCACATGGAGGGAGGCACGGGCTGGCTTTGGCACCCAAGTCACATAGCCAGATCTGTGGGGAAGGTTCTCCCAACCTTTAGCTGTGCTGGCCTACCACCTTCAACCAAACAGGACTCTGGGCTGAGATGCAATTCACTGTTGACAGAAATGCAAAGGCCCATGTGGGCACCCCAAGACCTGTGGAGATTCTCCTAGACGTCTGTCATCTGGATTACCCAGCCTAGGAGCCCAGGAGAGCCCAAGGTAAAAAGCAACTCCCACAAACTATCCACCCCACCACCCATACCTGCCCACCTACCCCTGCCTACCCCATCATGCCCATTTGCCCACCCTACCACTTGTACCTACCCACATCCACCCAGCCCCTGCCTGCCCTGCCACCCACACCTGACTACCCTACAACCCCCCCCAGCACCTGCCCACCCACCCCTGCACACACTCACCCAGTATCTACCCACCCTGCCTGCCCTGCCACCATACCTGATATAAAACAATAAGTGTAAATTAGATAAAATCATTATATCTTTTATATATCTGTAAGGTATCTGCAGTGTCAAATTCCATTTCAAAGGTTTTCATGATTAAAAAGGCTCAGCAGAGGTGCTGAGGCCTGCCAGCCCCCACTGTCCTCAGAAGGCCATAGATACTTACCCCTTGGCCGCAGACCATCTCACAACCGTGTCTTTGTCCTTCAGCCCAACCAGCAGCTGTTCTGTGGGAACACAAGGAAAGTTGTGTGCCAAAGAACCCCCAAACCATTATTCTAGATAAAGTTCTTTACTTTCAGCTATCCTGCACATTACTCAAAAGAATATCCTGTTGGGAATTACATTAAGAATATTAATTTTATTTACAAGAAAAGAACATTTCCTTCTCTGTGTTTTCAAATAATCAGATAAAGCCAACTTTTGCCACTATTCCTAAGAAGCAGACCCACCCTCTCAAAGCAGTCAACAGGGTGGTTGCCTACCCCAGGGTGAAGGCCAACACCCAGTACCTCCTCAGGTTATGAAAGGAACAAGGAGGTCAAAGGTGACAGAAGTAGGCGGAGAGCCTTCCAAAGGAAATCATCTGCCAGAGGTTGCATAAAGACCAGCTCCCCAGGTCCAGGTCTTGGTGACAACCAAACTTTAGGAAGAACCATACAGATGCCCAGAGGAAAGGGGGTGGTTGAAGGTCACTCGATGATAACACTGCAAGCCCAGCAGGGTGAAAACATTGGCCCAAGGGTACCAGGCAGCACCAGGAAGGCCTGACTTGAGAAATACTGCCAGTGACAACAGGGAGAGTGTTGGAGGGAAAGTCTGGAGTCAGCACAACAACTGGGATAGGTAGAGGAAATGGTTGGGGGGAATAGATAGGAACATGCCTGGGACAGCTGGGCATGACAGGGAGGGGACATACAGAGTGCTCAGCCTGGGATTGTGGAGTTACAAGTGGCTTCAAGCCACCGGGCATTGACACCAGGCACCCATCATGGCACCAGGGTGGGACTCTGAGAGGCAGCAGAGGTCAAGGGAAGGGCCCAAAGCATGCAAGGGTTGGCAACCTGCCCAGAGCATCCTGATGGTCAAGGTTGAGGTAGGGATGTAGATAGTGGGTGCAGACAACTCTGGGAAGAAACCTGCCCTGATGTGAGTTGAGTGGATGTGGGCAGAGCAAGACATAGCAGCAAGGTGGCCTTGCCCTGTCCCTCCCAGTAAGGAGATGGTGGGAGAGCGGGGACCCCCACAAGGGAGGGGAAATAAGGAGCCTGGCATTGCCAGGGTATGGGAAAGCTTTATCCAACCCTCAGCAGGAGGGCTGGAAGGGATGACGACAAGAGCCCCAGGTGTGGGCACAGTGCAGTGCTCTGCTGATGTACTGACTATCTATGCCATAGGAAACATCACCATGATGAAAACAGGGCAAGGGGTCAAGACCCCTGCAAGGTGTAAGGGGGTTTGAAACAGTTCCTGAGGAAAGCATGAAGTTACCAAGCAGGGTGCAGGGGCCAAGAAGCCAGAAACCTGAGCCCTGAGTACCCAACTCAACTTCTCCAGAAGAACTGCTTCCTACAGAGATACCCTGCCACCCAGTGCCACCAGCACCCAGGTCAGGAATGCGGGTAGCATGGCAAAGAGCTGAGACATTAGGTTCTATAGTACACGAAAAGAGACTGCCCACAGGCAGAGACAGGCATGGAACTCAAGAGTCAGAGTATATGCAGTTGCTCCATGCTCAAAGAAGGTGACAGCCAGCCAGGTGGTGCCAGCACCAGAAGGGGTGAATGGAGCACAGGCAAGAGGTTAAGGGTACAGTCCATATGATGACCAAGACCAGAGGCAGCTGAGAGAACATCACATGGACCCTAAGGGCACCCTACGTACCTATCACATTCTCTACTCCCTCTGGGATGTCATCCTCTTCATCGCTGTCAGAAATCACGACGAGTGGCTTCTGCTCACTCTGGCCCTGTGAGAGGAGTTGCAGATTTGCAGCCAGAGATCGGCAGCCCCGCTGATACCTGTGCAGACCAGAACAACTTCAGATCAGCCAGTACGAGTGAGGACCTAACACATAAATTCTCTTGACTACTGAATCAAGAATTGAGTATAACTTCAAATCTTAAAGGATGCCTGTGAAAATTCCACACACTTCAGAGACAGAATGAAATAGAAGAATCATCATCAGCACAAATTATCAAGAAAAGCCCAGTATGATCCATAGCATCTGATTCTAGGCTGTCCACACCCGGTGTCTGATTACAGAAAGGAGAGAAAGTGTGGCGATGGGACTGCACATGACAGGAGTACCATAGTGGCTCTTCAAACGACCACCTACCTTGTCCTTCCCAGCAAGCAGATGCATTCACTCTTCCAGATGTACTGTGCCTCCAGGCAGCCCCCTCCCAAATGGTGCCACCACTGCCACACAGGCCACACACTGCCCCCTTCATCACCAGGAGCCACATCTCACTCATCACAAGATTCTACTCTTAAACCCCTCTCAGAAGGCCCTGTGTACCATAGCCCAGCACCACTGTCTCCTTGATGTACTGTGAGGGCCACAGACCCAGCTCGTGATCAGGCCTGCCTCCACACCTACTTAGATGCAGACTCAGCAAAGCTCCTGAACTGCTTTATGCCTCAATACCCCCTCTGTAAAATGGGAATGCCACCCTGCCCAGACTGCAGTTATGAGGATGAATGACAGGACATACACGAGGCACATAGACCAGTCCAGTGCAGAGCAAGGTCCCACAAGCACTGCCTTTCCCTCAGAAGCTGGGTGCAGGGCGGGCAGCCCAGCGAACTCCCAGGACAGAGCATGGTGCATACGAAGTGCTCATGGCAACTTCCAGAGCAGATGATGAAGGCTGCAGCCTAAGGCCGACTCCCAGAAAATAAATAACTTGAACTTTGAAGGCAGAACCAGAACTCAAATACCAATGCTGACACTATCAAATACCACGCCTTGGATGACTCATCTTAGTTTTCTGGGCCTCAGTTTCCAACTCTGGGAAACAAGAAGAATGGTAGGCAATTTCTATTCCTGCCATACGCTCCCTGTGGGAGACTCTCTCCTCACGAACAGAATATGCCAGGAGTGATGGGTCGCCATTCCTGGGATCAGGTCACAGAAAGACTGCTCACCCTCTCACTCCGAGCGGAGATGGCTGTCATGCTGTGTGCTGCCTGCAGAGAGGTCCACATGGCAAGGAACTCCAGAAGGCCTCTAGCAAACAGCTAGCCAGGCACTGCCCACAGACATGTGAGGAGCCTGGAAGCAGATTCTCCCCTAGTTGCACCATGAGATGACAGCAGCCCCGGCGACCACCTTCACAAAGCCTCAGGAGAGATGCTCACCAGAGGACCCAGCTAAGTCACGTCCAGATTCCCAAATTCCTGACCCACAGAAACCATGAGAAAATAATGCAGTTTTAAGCTGCTAAATTTTGGGGTACTGATGTGTAGCAACAGTTCACTAGTATAACTAGGTAACTAATACAAACAGCCTTCGCAGGACTGCTGTTAAGATCATCAAGCACCCAGCAAAATGCCTCCTGAGGAGCAAGGGCTCACATAGCAGTCAGCACTGCTATTAGCATTCCCTCAAATGAGTACATGCACTCATTACCTCATAGGAAGAATGCCCATGATAATGCTCAGTGTCCAAACACCAACTACAACAACGACAGATGCTAGGTTGCTACGGGACATACTCTTCACAATAAACAACTACAAAGCTTGGGCAGATATTATCAACCAACCACTGGCAGACCAGCAAAGACCACCAAAGCAGGGCTACAAGCTCTCAGTGAAAAGATGTTCCAGGTGCACTCCACCTTCACCTCTGCTCCCCCCAAAGGTAATCTCTAAACTGCAGCAGGAAAATAGAGCCCACACAGCAGCAGTCTTGCTGGGGGAAGGCTACTAAGACGGCTAGTATTTGGGGAAAAGGATATCGGAGAGAAGGGAGCTGCTGAGAAAGAACCCCAAAACTCTGCCTAAAAATTCCCTTGGCTCCCTGGATGACCCCTAAGATGAGCAAGCATGAGGCAAGACCCAGAAATGTCAATAAGAGAACAGCTGGAAGGTCAAAAACTGTGTGGAGAACTCAGGGGCCACACAATGTTGGGATCACTGAGTGGTGGGCCCAGGAGGAGGGGACTGAAAGCCCTGACTTTCACTTAAGACTCTAAAGGACAACACACTGGAAGCAAGGACCATGTTGTATGGTTCTCAGACTATACCCTTGGAGAAAAAGAGCTGAAATAAACCCAGCCTAACACACCCTAAAACCAAGGCTAGAAAGGAAAAGAAAGATATATCAGCAATTTAACAGCCTACTAGAACAAAACTCCATCCTCTTTAGTGGAAGATAACCAATAAGCAATGATACCACAAGGTATAACAAAAATGTTACAGAAGAGATAAAACTGGAAAAAAAAATTAGATCTACCTAAGAAAAAGAAAAAATACTGTAAGAAAAAAAATGAAAGAGAGAAAACAAATAATTATGATACTAAATTATTTTCCTTCCCACATAAATATATAATTGTGAAGGTTAATTTTCTGTGTCAATTTGCCTGGGCAACAGGGTACCCACTTATTTGGTCAG
The DNA here is from genome assembly GCA_963574415.1 of Tarsius wallacei. NCBI lineage: Eukaryota > Metazoa > Chordata > Mammalia > Primates > Tarsiidae > Tarsius > Tarsius wallacei. Next base: position 46,771 of record CAUYQG010299468.1, read on the forward strand.
TCTGGTGTCTATAAGGTGTTTCTGGATGAGACTAGCATTGGAACCAGTAGACTGAGTGATACAGACTGCCCTCCCAGTGTGAGTGGGACCCATCCAATCAGCTGAAGGCCTGAACAGAACAAAAAGGCTGACCCTCCCCAAGGAAAAAGAAACTCCTCCTGCCTGACATCCTTTGAAATGGAACACTAGCCTTTTTCTGACTTTACACTCAAACTGAAACCTCACCTCTCCTGGTCTCCAGCCTGCCAACTCACCCTGCAGACCTCAGTAACTGCATAGCATAAGCCAATTCCTTACAATAAGTCCCTTTCCATGAATATATACACATCCTATTGGTTCTGTTTCTCTAAAGAACCCTGCCCAATATAGAACTGAACCATCTTCCATGGCATTTTACAAGCTAGTCACTAATGCTCTATCTAGAAAAACAACTTCTTACAGAATAAGCCATACACTGATCATAAAACATAACACACTCCTCTGGAATTTGTTTATCACTCAGGACAAATGATAAGCGGAAAATCAAATAATTCCTTCCCAAACCACAAATATTAACACTTGAAATAAAAATGAAGGTTATTTTAAAAAGAGTGCCCCAAGGACATTAGAAACATCTATATCCATGAGAACTTGTGATTCAGAATCAACCTGTCAGAGTCACCCATGGACTAAAACATCATTCCCATTAAGGCAGTCTCATTTTCTGAATAAACCTTTAAAAGGGAACTTCGTTTTCTTCTAAAGCAGCCTGTCATTCAGATCCATCACTGATCAGAATGGAGCTGTCCCCATTGCAAGCCCACATCAGGTAGGCCACTGCACCCAGGCAGCATGTCACACAGAGTGCAAGCTGCGCTCCCGTCAGCACTGCAGCCTCAGCTCTTCCAACTGGAAGATGCAGAGTCAAAGTACCAGCAGGAAAGCTGTGCCTTTCAAAATCAGAAACACTTATGAAATTAAAGGAAAAACTGAAAGCCAGACATCTGCTACTTTCTTCTTTGCCATCACTATCTGATACAAGAGCCACAGCATCAGCCACACCAGGTGACACTCACTCACAACTAAGCCTGCCCACCCCACAGTGGCCCTCCCTCTTGGTGCCCTGCTCCCATGACACCCATACCCTTGGCACCCACCTCCAGGCAGCCACCTTTGGCTTCAGGAAGGTCAGCCCCAGCCGCTGCACAAGCTTCACTCCCAGTTTCCGTAACAGAGTCTGGTTGCTCTCAGGGAGTTTGCAGCCATCGAGGCACTCGAGGACAGTGGCAGCTGTGAATAAGAGCTCGCATGACTCAGTGCTGCAGAAAGAATCACATGGGTCCTTCTGACCACAACACTCAGAGCCCTGATTCCACAAGGGCCCCCAATGCAGGGGACGGTGACAGTTTATACTGTCACCAAGACCTCCCTCTTCATCCTGTATTGTTTACAAAGAGCAGCTGGAGTCGAAACTACTCAATTTCCTCTCTGAGAAGCAACAACTAGGGAGGCAGATAGAGCAATAAGAGCACAGGATGACAGAAACTGTTCTGAGGGGCAGCACATGCAAAGGTCTGACAGGCCAGAGAACGAGCTGGGCATCGAGAGAGACCACAAAGCCGATGGAGATCCTGGGGTTTGCTCTGTTTTGCACTCCATATCAAGCAGGAATGATGACAATGGTGGGAAAGGAGGCTGAGTACAGGGGGAGGACACTGCTTGGCACAGCAGCCTGACAGGGAAAGGCTATGAGGAGGAGAAGGTCTGATGGGCCCCCTGTGCTACAAAGGCCACTCAGAGGCACGAGGAGGCCTTAAGGAGAGGAGCTGAGCCAGGAGGACGGTGTTCAGAAAGAGACAAGGCTGAGATGAACATGGTACGATTCAGGGATGAGTTTAAAGTGAAATGGATAAGACCCTGCGACCAATTAACAAGAAAAAGGAGAAGAGAAGTCGAAGACAGGGCCAAGACCCATGCAAGGTAATAAGAGAGGAAATGAGGTGATGGAGGGATGAGATGACAGAGGCAGGACAAGGGAGCAGATTGTGAGTGGAAAAGGTGGGGGCAAAGGTGAGTTGTAACAGCACTTGAATAATTTCTCAGAAAACACAAACAGTGGGCAGGACTAACCTGGGTGATAACTTCAACCACTCAAAAAAAAAACGGATCTCTGTGTCAGTCCCCAAGGACAACTTCTCCCACTGACTGAATACTGGACAACATGGAGAAATTACTGCTCATTTTTTTTTTTATATCAAGGGTGTATTTTTAAAAAGAGTCTCTAACTTTTAGAGAAGTATTGAAATACATACAGATGAATAGACAGGAAGAGTGGTAAGGTGAGGAGGAAGAGGAGTATGGATGAAACAGAGAGATCACAAAATAAAAACTTTGAAGCTTGTGATAGAAAAACGGAGTTTGTTACACCATGTTCTCTCCTGTTCACATGTTTGAAAATTTCCATAATGAAAAACTTTTTAAAAACATATTATTAGGCCGGGCACAGTGGCTCACACCTATATAATCCCAGTACTTTGGGAGGCTGAGGTGAGAGGATTGCCTGAGCCTGGGGTTCGAAACCAGCCTGGGCAACTTGATGAAACCTCATCTCTACAATAAATCAAGAAAAATCAGCTGGGTGTGGTGGCACACGCCTACAGTTCCAGGTACTTGGAAGGCTGAGGCAGAAGGATCATCTGAAGCCAGCAGGTCAAGTTGTTGTGGCCATGAGCATGCCACTACACTCCAGCCTGGGCGACAGAGTGAGACTCTAACTCAGAAAAAAACAAAACAAAACAAATCTAACATTAATGCATCTTCTAAACCAGAACTCTAGGAATTTTCAAACAGTCATTCTCTCTGTGGTAAGAACCACTGGCCCATTGTCCTTATGTTCATAAATTGAGGTTCAATCTAAAATTAAGAGAATGAGGCAGAAGTCAAAATACATTATGGCCATGGCTACAGATGGGAAGCCAAGTCCCACCAAGCATCTTGACACAAACACCAGAGGGTTAGGAGACCCATACCTCAGCACAGGCCCTCAGCAACTCCTCTATGCCAAATGGGTAGGAGAATGCACAAAAAGTCAAGTTATTAAAACATATCCGCAATAAAAAAAAGGACAAAGATAAAGAGTTCAAATATAAAAACTTATAGATACTTATATCCATAAATAAAAGGTTAAAGAGACATACTTGATTATACATGGGCAAATTCACATCAGAGATATACCTTCTCTTAAAAATAAACCTTACCATAAGGCAAACAATCTTCTCGTTTTCCATGTTTAAATATCTGTGCCTAAAAAAAACAAAAAACTTTTAGAATGTTACAAATACATTTACAAACTTAAAACAAAAACACAAATTATTAAAACAATTCACTGTATTTTTCAGAATTTCTATTCTAAACATTCATGGCCTTATAACAGGAGAATAGTTTCTGTATATATAATGAAAGAAATTACATGAGACTGGAGAAGAAAAATCTCCCATGAGTTTATCTTAAAATGGAAATGCAATGATCAAGTCCAGTCTGCTAATTCAGAAAGACTCAGTCCCTAATCAGCAGTATCACCGAAATGTGCCCAGGCTGAGGTTCAGGGCACCAGCTTGTATAAAGGAGACATTTCAGTGGGTTTTGGGGTTTTTTTTAAGACATAAAGGATAAAAGTCACTGGTCAAACCATCTCACACAAAAGGAACCAAAGTTTTCATCTGGAAGTCTCATTCATTTTTAGCCAACAAATAAGACAGGTGACCTACCCACTCCGGCATCTTGCACACACGCCTGCCTCCTCCTCCCGTGGAGCCCCACAACCTGGTCCCCACAACTCATACACACAGATTTCATATACAGCACCATGAATGAATGAACCAGAGTCTGCCACACCAAAGAGGAATATCAGATTTTCTCTAAAACACTGGTCCTGGCCCTTCTGAATTCTAACCTAAAATTTTATTTGCATGAATATCTAAGGCCCTTAATCAAAGAATCCTAGATCTGAGAATGCCTAAGAAACAGTTAATGAATTTCCTTTCCCCCAGAAAACGGTATTTAACAAGCAAGTCAAGAACTGGTTCTGTTTTATATCATTAAAGTGTCACTGTACTGCACACTCACTCCCTCACCTGGACGCTCCTGTTCCCCATGCAGCAAATGGTAAGAACCAGGTCTTGACTGTCAAGGAGCTGCTCAGCAGAGGATTTCACTAAACACTGGCTGTTTTCATTTTCATTATGAACCCTCTAAATTGCTTGATCTTTTAATTAAGTGTACAATTTAAAAATCTGTTTAAAAGAAGAGGGACCTCTGTCATACTCTGTCCATGGAATATGCTGAGGAGCCTCTCCTGGGTGTTGGGCAGAGATGCAGTGAGCCCACACAGACCACCACTCATCACTCATGGGCCAGGGCAGGGTCTCTGAATCTCCTTTCCTCCATCTGCAAAACAGGGCAATGACCGTACCCACCTCACTGAGTCACGCTGAGAATAAACTGCAAACATACATCAACACAGTCACCAAAGAGATCAGAAGACTAAACCCCCTTTCTCTCTAGAGAACTGGATATTAATATGTGCCCTACCAAGTAAACAGAGACATAGCCTTTGTTTATCCAAAAACTATTTAAGAACGTTTCCCTAGATTTCGTTTATGTGAAATATGAAATTATAAGTTAATTTATTTCACATAAATCCAAATGTATACTTCAGTCATCAGTTTACAAAGTAAATCTTGCTGGGGCACACACAAGAGCAGTTCCTCCCTGAAGCATCTCAGAGCATGGACAGAGTCAGAGCACAACACATTCACAAGTCCCTGGGATGAGGGGGTGACAAAACCAAGCCAACATAATGCACCATAAGAAACCTGACCACACCTGAGGGAGTCAAAAAAGAAAGACACTTCACAAAGAAGCTGTCACATCAGCCAGCTCTCGCTGGGAACAGGAGTTTATTAAACAATCAGTGAGCAAAGGGTAGGACACAAATGAACGACAACAATAAAAAAACACACAGCTGGTTCTGTGTCAGCTCCAGATCCATGGGGAATAGTGGAAAGTGCCTCTGGCCAGTTCAGAAAAGGCACTGGCCCAGGTGGTCACACAGTCTGCTGGTCCAGGCACCCCAGAGGATGCCTGCTGCCTGACTTGGTGTTGACAGAGCTCCCTTTTACTCTCAAAATCCAGTTTGGATAAAAATTATATGTCCATCCTATGTGACAAATTCTCTGATATCCCTCCCATCCAGAACTGGGGCCTGTGGGGTTTTGTGCCATCCCTCACCTCCACCCCCCACCTTGGCAGGCTTCTAGTTGCTTCAACCAACAGAGCCAGGCAGGAGGAATGCCTATGATTTACAATCCCAGGTCAGAGGCCAGCACCCTCTGCAAGGTCTCTCCAGATGCCGCCGCTCAGGATGCTCCTTCTGGGATGATGCCTGCCACACCAGGATCCCTGCCAAGCCCAGTCCTTCAAGGTGCCCACCACATGGTCTTCTCAGCTAAAACCAGGTGTCAAGGAGCAGAGAGGAGCCACCTCCTGTACACTAACCTGATAGGCCACAGAACCAACCCATGCAATACTGTGGCTGTCATTTGTCACTAGCTTTGAGGTGCCTCATTCCATAACAGATAACAAACACACAAGGGACTGAAATTTTGCCCCGTAGGCAAGGGGTGCCCCCTATATAGCCCTGGATGGCAGCAACATGATTAGATTCCAACCTGACAAACACCATCTTGGCAGCAAGATAGAGGACACATGGAAGGGATGAAAACTAAACAACAAAGACTTTTTTTTTTGAGTTGGAGTCTCACTCTGTCGCCCAGACTGGAGTGTAGTGGCCAGCTCCCAGCCACCACAGCCTTGACCTGCTCTGCTCCAGCGATCCTTCCACCTCAGCCTTCCAAGTAGCCGGAACTATAGGCACGCGCTACCATGCCCAGCTAATTTTTGATTTATCATAAAGACAAGGTCTCACCAAGTTGCCCGGGCAGGTCTCAAACCCGCGGGCTCAGGCAATTCACTCGCCTCGGCCTCCCAAAGTGCTAGGATTACCAGCTGAGCCACCAAGTCCGGCCACAACAAAGACTTTTAAGGAAGCTATTGTAAATGTCCTGGTGAGATACGCAGAGAACCTGAACTATGAGAGAAGGCGTGAAGAGGAGGGAAGGATGGATGATGAAGGTTTGAACTGACAGCACTTGGCAACAGGTTAAAGCACTCTTTGGTCTCACTCACTCACTAAAAAAGAACCTAAAATATCAAAAATGCCCTCATATATAAACATTCTTTATTTGCCAAGTTCCTTATAAAGTGTAGTATAACAACATTCTAAATAAGAGAGTAAAATACAAGTGATGATTAGTTCTCAGAAAAGCAAGTATTATCTCTTTAACTGGCACAGACACCCCATGACCGAGCATGGAGGGCAACGACACCCCATGAATGGAAAAGTCCAGCTCAGCTCCCACTGTTCCCCCATACACAGAGGGGACAGCACTGAGGCCCAAGACCAGCCACCATCTGGAGTAAGGGAGAACAAACACCTTTTTTTTTTTTTCTGAGTTGTAGTCTCACTCTGTCACCCAGGCTGGAGTGCAGTGGCACACTCACGGCTACCCCAGTGATGACCTGCTGGGCTCCAGCAATCCTTCCACCTCGGTCTTCCAAGCAGCCGGAACTCCAAGTGCACGCTACCACACCCGGCTAATTTTTTGATTTATTGTAGAGATGAGGTCTCGCCAAGTTCCCTGGGCTGGTCTCGAACCCTAGGGATCAGGCAGTTCCACTCGCCTCGGCCTCCCAATGTGCTAGGATACAGGCTGAGCCACCAAGCCCAGCCCCAACACCCATTTTTATAGGTAGATTAATTCTTTTTATCCCTACAAGTTTTTCTATCTTGACTGAGAAAATGTTCTGGGAACATATCAAATGAATTATATAGGATAACTCGTAGACTCTCCGTACACACGAAGAGAAAGTCAAGGAAGTTACTGACACCCATGAATGGACTTAGGAGAGCAAAAGGGATGAAAAGGAAGGAACAAAAGCTAACAAAGACAGAGTTTTGTTTTTTCTGTCTTTCTCACATAAAAGTAAGGCTGTCTCACTGCACCTCACCCTGAGCAAGCGTGATGCCAGCCAGCGCCCATAGTGGCAGGAGGATGTAGTCAGATAGAGGGCATCCTAGCTATCTGATGAATTTGAATACTCATAAGCTAGCCAGAAAATGGGAGGCACATCCCACTTTTCATGGAGGCATAATGGGAACTAACCTAAAACCACCTGCTGAAAAGCATGTACTATATGGAAGCAATTACACCACTTACAGATTAGAGAAAAACACCATCACATGGCTAATGAGAAATGATTGTCAGGTCTGTTTGTGTTGTTCTAGAAACTAGCACAGTACAAGGTGCAAACAAGACGAGTTTCTTAGTAATCATTCTAAACTACCGCACCTTTCAATTGCTACCCACCCAAGCTTGCTTTTCTGCAATGTGCAAACCAGCTTCCCCTCCCCGGGGCATGTTCTCCAAGCCCAGTAAATCACAGGTTGTCGAGCTACTCAGGAGCGAGTTTACCTGCTGCCAAGCAGGAGATGCTGGTTTGAGACTCCCTTAAGGCACTACCAAATCAAGGCCAAGAAAAGCAGCTCCACCCCAGGTCTTAGGAGAAAGGCCCCCATACCACACAAGCTCTGTGTGGCTCTCACGAGTAACACAAGACTTCTGAGAAGCCCTTTTAGCCTCCTACAAGCCATGAGCACCACGACAGACCACTAGGCCCACACTCAGTCGGCACCAATGGACCACTCTGCAGCACCACCCACCCATGGGAAACAACCAACCACACACGTCTCCCATCAGGCTGGGTAAACCAAGGGCAGCCATGTTACAAGCTACTCAGGCACACTACGCAGAGGAAAGAGTGGAAACACAGGAGAGGGTCCTTAACACCAACATAAAGCCAATTCCTTAAAGCCAATTCTGGGCCCAACTCCATGAAGAACATGGTCTCAGGTCCTTGTCTGGGCCACAGCTAGCCCACCCAGGGCCAGACCTTTCATGGAAGGCAGTGAAGCCCAAATGTGCTGCATCCTTTGTAGAACATGCAGTGGCCCCTCACAGAGGAATTCTCATAAACTCGAGGATCCCTGTCCTGCAATATAGTGGAAAAGAAGCTCCTATCACAACATAACTGAAGCCTAGAAAAGGTCCAACTTCTAACTTGGACTTGCAAAAATAAGAGGGACATCTCAAAGGGCCCATGCCACGGCCCCAAGAGATAACAACAGGCTGATGCTGATCAGGGAACACTAAGAAACAGAAAGCAGCTTGTCCTGAAGGTGAACTGGCCACACTGCCCTCTAGAACATGGCAGGGAGGGGAGACATCCAAGCCAGAGACACGACCTCTCCAGGAGCAAGCACACACCCACTCCCCTCAGGACCACCACCATTAAAGGGAAAAGGAATTTTTTTTTTTGAGTCGGAATCTCTCTCTGTGGTCCAGGCTGTAGTGCAGTGGCACAATCACAGCTACCACAGCCTTGATCTGCTGGGCTCAGGCAATCCTTCCACCTCAGCTTTCCAAGTAGCTGGGATTACAAGTGCACGCTACCATGTCCAGCTAATTTTTTAAATTTACTGTAGAGGTAAGGTCTCACATGTTGCCCAGGCTAGTCTTGAACTCCTGAGCTCAGGTAATCCTCTTGCCTTGGCCTCCCAAAGTGCTGGGATTATAGGTGTGAGCCACCACACCCCTCGGAAAAAAGGAATGTACAGAAATGAAAAATGTAGTTATTGAAATTAGTAAATGGCTGATTAGAATCAGCTAGAACCCAGAGTGAAAAAAATATGATTTCTGATCAAATATACTTGTGACAATTGAAAGGAACTTTAAGTGTACAAATATAGAAATAAAATTAACTTCACATAAAAATGTTTAAATGATCAAAATAATCACATCTACCTAACCTTATAGTGTAAGGTAAATACAAACCACCTTCATAGGCAGATAAGTGAGAAACGAGGCAAGGGCCAGCTCCATATCCCAACACTGACCCAGAGCATCCCTGACTTTAGTCTGTGTCCTCATTTGGAAACTAAGGCGGCATGACATGCAAAAAGAACTCAGAAAAGGCCACTGTTTTTGTTAAACACTGGCCAGGACATGTGTTCATTGAGGTATTACCCGACATGTTTTCCTAAACTTTGGCCCCCTCCTCTACCTTGGGGAGGTAAATCTCCTATCTCTCTCCAATTTACTTTCTAAATACACTATATTTTCCAATCTTAAAAAAAAAAAAAAGAGCTCAGGCTGGGCTCAGTGGCTCAGCCTGTCATCCCAGCACTTTGGGAGGCTAAGGCGAGTGTGGATTGCCTGAGCCCGCGGGTTCGAGACCAGTCCAGGGAACTTGGCGAGACCTCCTCTCTACAATAAATAAATAAATAAAATTAGCTGGGCGTGGTGGCATGCGCCTGTAGTTCCAGCTACTTGGAATGCTGAGGCAGAAGGATCGCCGGAGCTCAGCAGGTAGACGCTGGGGTGGCTGTGAGCATGTCTCTGCACTCTAACCTGGGTGACAGAGTGAGAGTCCAACTCAAAAAAAAAAAAAAAGAGCTCAGAAAGCACTAGAGGACTGTGGCTTCCTATCTTTGTCACTTGCAGGCACCATTTCTCACATAGCTAACCAACCTGATCAAAATAGCGTACTGTACTACAGTCCCACACCATAGGGTAACTAACAAACGTTCCAGTCAAGGAAGCATGGCATATAGGACAGCAGGCCCAAAAAATGATAATCCATGTTACTGCTATACCTCTTCTATGTGAAGATATGTTTAGATACCCAAATACTCACCAGTGTGTTACAGTTGCCCACAGAATTCAGTTGAGTCACATGCAATACATACAGCCTGCATGTACAAGAAGCTGTACCATATAGGTGTGTATAAGTGTGCTCTGTGATGTTCACGCAAGACCATATCGCCTGAAGGCGCACTTTTCAAGATATATCCCCGTCGTTAAGTGACACAACTGTATTTTACTACCCAGGTTTTTCAAATGTTCTAAACAGTCCCTGTAGTAAGTTAACAGTCATAAACAGTAAACTGTAGTAAAATATTCGAGTTTAAAAAACTCCCCAAGTCACTGAGTGTCGGACTGCCTCTGGTCTCACTGTTCTAAGTAGCCCAGCTTTTCAGAACAAGGACCAACAACTGGGCTCGAGTTCAAATGTGACCCCTTCCTGGGTGTGCCCCTCAGCCAGGAGAGGAGGGGGAGCCACACCCCAAGAGCCTTCATAGAATTAAGCAAAAGCAGTTCAGAAAGCACTTTATTAGCCATAAACTACCACACAGAGGTAAAACACTATAAAAGGGTTTTAATTATCTTCAATAATTTAGGAATTGCAAACACAGGAAAGTTGAGAGATCACGAAGGGTAGAATCAATTTGTAAAGGCAGCAAAAATGCTGTCACACATGACAATTTTCATGACATAAAAAGAAAACCTATGAATTTAAAAAAGACTAGAGGAAAAAAGGAAAATGGAAAGATGAGTCTTAGACACAGACCCAAATTTAGTAGAACTCCAATCCTCTCAAATATGTCTGTTATTACACTTATGCCAATGTCTAATAATTTTTACATAAAATAACCACTTCTCAATCAACCAACAAATTCTGAAAAACTGATCACGCATCTACCATTTGCCTAATGTACTGATACATAAACGATACAAAAGACAAGGTTCTTGTCACAGAGAATCTGGAGACAATCTGGGCAAAATTAAATCATGGGTAATTCCCAAGCCCCCAAACAGCCTGCAAGAGAGGTAGGGGCAACCATCACAGAGCAGGGACTTCCTAGGACCATGACATGGCTTCAGTCTGAGAAACCAGGGGCTCAAGCTTAGGTGCATGAAGTCAGAGGGGCCTGAGCTTCTCTGTGGTGTTTGTACTCCGGTCCCGAACCCAGTGAGAGCAAGGGTCCACCAGCCAAGAGGCCAGTAGACATGATTATTCAGACAAATGGGACACCAGCCCCCTGTGGAAATGAGAAAAAAGGAGACACATGGAGACAAGGAAGGAAGAATGAGCAGAGAGAAAAAGATGATACTATACTGACACCAACCACTCCAGGATGTCCCTTGGACAGTAAGAAGGACCAGGACCTCAATGGGTTATAGCCTGAGCAGCTCTGCCAAGGCAGAAACAAGCATGAGGACTGAGAATATCCACCACTGAGTACCACTTCACACCTGGGGACCCCTCATGCCAAGGGACTGAGGAAGGTCCGCAGAGACTGGCTAACCCAGCAAGGCACCAGGACATGTTTGAGATAGCAGCACAGGCCTTGGTCCAAGTCCCACCAATTCCAAACTGAGGCCAAGACAAGTCTTACCAATTTCACCATTATGTGGGGCAACAGGTGCACCATCAGGACCAAAGACATGACATATAGGAGGCATCAGGACAGAGCCTGGCACTTCATGTATGGGAGCCTCACACTCTCCACCAGCAGCTGTCACTGCAGCAGAAGGCCATGAGACAGGGAGGGTGTTCAAAGAGCCTGATGACTGGGGACACTGCACAAAATGGGCAGCTCCCATCTGGAAAAAGCAAATAGCAGGCGGCAAGGTGGGACAGACCCAAGTGATGACAAAGTGAAGCAGAGCCACGCTCTGGGACACAGATCTCAAGGACAGGATACAGGCGGGCCATGGTGGGGCAGCCAACATGTCCCCATGGGAATTGATCAGAACCAAACCAGGAAAGGAGACACATTAGAGCCAAGTCCACTTGGGAAGGTGTGACCCAACAGCAGGCAGGAATACAGAGTCGTGTGACAAGCCCAGCTCCTGGTCCATGTGCACAGAAATAGCAGCACACAAGTACCCTTATTGTTGGGTTCCCAGATACACAGGCCGGGGAGGGAAGTGACAGGGTAATAGATGTGACTTGCGACTTGCAGGGACAAGTGTACCCAACAGGTCCACAGTACTAGGGCTTGAGAACAAGGACAGAAATCAGTAAATAAAGGTCAAGGGTGAATCAGAGATAAGATTTCAACAGCCATGGCCAAAGCCCAAGGGATGCCTGCATTAGAGGAAAGGGCAAAGCAAGGTGTGGGCAGTTGGGTATCACGCGTCTGTGAGCCAGGTGAAGGTAGGGCAGGCAGGGGGGCAGGGGCACCCCAATCCTGCATTGGAGGCCACAGCCAAGACTGATAGGGGACACTGGCCACTGCAGCATGCAGCTCTAACCCACTCAGCACCAACCAGGTGTGCAGAGTGGGGTCACCTTTCAGCTTCTGCCTATTTGTTTCCTCATCTAAGAAACAAGAAGGGTGAGGCTGGTGACCCACAAAGTTGCCTCCCATCCTAGTACATGACCCCACACTGGCTGCTGGCGAGCACACACCTGCCAGAAGGATGTGTCTCCACAGCGGACATGAGCTAGGCCTGTCAGTGGAATCAGAGGTGTGTGGCTTACCACGCAGATTTCTACATGACTTACTAGTGCCATCCCACGTAAAATGCTGAGTTACAGGAAATTAACGTAAAGTCAGAGGTGGCTGCTCACTGTCTTTATTGACAGCCACAAGGAGACTCAACAGGCAGAGTTTTAGGCACCTACTTCACCTGAACGCTACAGGAACACACAACTCTGAAAAGCACACGTTTAAATGGCTCTTACCATGTTTTATCTACCCCCAAACCCCGCTCAGCAAGAACTACAACTGCAAAAGACAATGTGGATTATATGTCCTCCAGCCACCCTGAGCCCTAAACGTGTAACAGTGGGTGCTATCCCCCAAAGGAGCAGAAAAGAAAAGAAATCAAAGCCTAGATGAGAAATGTTTTGGATAATCCACTGGCTTCTTTTCATCTTCAAAGCATGACATGCGCTAATTAGCCTCACACCACCCTCTGAGGTAAGAGGTTTGCTGCTTCCCTTCCAGGTGGGGCTGTGGAGTGAGGTGTTCACCCTCGCCTTGGGCTGCCAGGAGAAATGGAGTCAGCACAGGGCCTGGGGCAGAGCCCACAACAGCTCACGTCCCGCCTCCTGGTGCCACCTATCTGCCCACATGGGTAATCTCATCCACAACCACTCAAACCTGGGCATCTAACTGCTTAAAAAAAAAACTACAAGGAAAAAAGAGAGGGGTTTCAACATCTCTCCTCACAAGCACCCGGCAGCAGGCTTAGGGTGAGACTAAAGGCTCTTGCCTTCTTTGGCTTTCCTGGTTTTTAATGCTGTTGTTTGTGACTTTTATCCTTTCACAAGACTTCTGCTTTTGTCAGTGATAAAATAAATAAATAAAACTGCACTGTGAAGGGGAGACTTGATCCCAACAGCTGATAACTAGAAGAGCATTTTATCACCACTAATCACATCGGTCACACTTTCATCATGAACAACACAGTCTTTAGCAGTAAAAGTTCCCACCCACTTCCCATGACTGGGAGCACGCAGGGAGAACCCCACACGTTGTTGTCAGTCTTCAAGTCTGAGTTGTAAAATCCAGGGCAGCATCACGATCAATAAGTAGAGATGCAATACACTCAAATGACAACCATTTTCAATTTTTAATGTGGCATTTCCTTCCTTGAATTTCCCTAATTTTCATTAATCCTAATGCTTAAAGCAGGGCTAAACCAAAGGGTGTTTTAAAAGCAGGAGTAAAGAAGCCTTCCGGGGAAATTAAATTGCCAAACACTTGCTTCCCTCCCACAAGAGCTAAAAACCATCCCTGCAAGAGAACCACGCTTCGAGGGAAATGAAAATCAAATCCCGGTTTCGATGGTACTTGTTAAGAGTTCACCTGTTTCGCCTAGCCCACACTAATGAACAGGTGGATAAAAATGAAGCCAAGTGCATCAAAGGAAACAGACGAAATCCTGAAGCACAATACACCTGCAAGTTTCATCATGCACAGCAGGACACCCAGCCTCTTTGCCTTCAGGTCTGACGAGCCCATGGCGAAACCCTCCTGCCTGTCCAACGCCCAACACAACTTCCTCCTGCTGAGGTGCCCTTGATCAGACCAAACTGACCCTGCAAAAAAGAAAAATAACTTTAGGAAGACTCAAGATTTCCCAGATGCAGCACAGGGCTTCAGAAGTCTCTGGAAGGGACATGCTGGGCCTAGAAGCCACCGAGAGGCCAGGCCCTGCCCGGGCCATTGCTTCACAGCAGTTTCATTCATTCACTTCCCAGGGATCTCAGCCAGCTGTGTCAGACAATTGCTCACTCTTGCTGAGGGCAATCTCCCTAAATAGTTCTGAGGTGCTGTTGCCAAAGTGCTGAGTGCACTGCCCTGAATGGCAGGGAGAGCCACATCTTATCCCTTTGCCAACACATGCCCAGCTGGGTGGCACAAGGTTTGGCTTTTCTAAGCCTTTGGGAAAACCTTTTTATACTTCAGAAGGAAGGGAAAAAGATAACTTTTCTCCTTCTAAATGTGGAACTTGAATATGTCAAAATAAAAAACATTTCCCCACTCCCAACTGGTTTAATTCCACTAAAAGGATTTCCAATCCACTCCAACACCTGGCAAGAGAACAGGGGCAGCAAGTTTGCCTGTCCTTTGGGTATTCTGAATGCAATCCATGCACCAAGTGCCTTCCACTTGGGAAGGACAAATAGTAAACTTAGGAACAATCTAGAAAAAAGCAACAAGATGATCAAAAGTTTAAAAAAGAAAACCTGCAGGCAAAGCAATTGCAGAACTAGACAAAAAGTGGCCACCACGACCCTCCAAGCCTAGAGGACTTCTGAGCCCCAAGGGCCTGCCAAGACACACTAGGGAGCCCTCAGAGGCAGCCTGCATGCAGCAGGCCCACAGCTCTCTCTCACAAGGAGGCTGTCTCTCCTGCCAGCCTGGCCAGGGTCACTCAGGCCTCACCTGCCTACAGGTCCCTGGCAGTCACAACCAGTCCCAGTTCCATGGCAAGGCACCCTGCTGACCCTATCCGCCTCACCTATGTCAGACAGGAACACAGCCACGGGAAAGGCACAGTTGTGGGGAGGAACTCCCACATCATGTTGGTGAGGGGCCGTCCATAGGAGACCCCAAAAGCCTGTCAAGAATGCAGATGCTGACTGGATAAAGGTGACCTAAGACACTAACTTCAGTAAGGTCAGGTGTACTCACCCATCTAAAGAAGCACTCACACCTAGGTGGGTCTAACAGCCTACCCTGTAAAGCCACCAGGGATCAACAAGCCCTGGCTACATTTTGTGAGACCTTCCATTTGTTCTCCTGACCTAAGACTTTTCAATACACCTCATGGCAAAAACTTAGTAATTTCATTGCACTCTAAACTTCAAATTAACCATCTCAATCCACCACTCTTCACCCAAATTGCCTAAAATATAAACACACAATGTCCCTTGAGGATTTATGGAGTAATGGCACAGCAGGCTCATCTGTGACCTGCACCCTCTCCTCCCTCCATCCCCTCCACCTCCATACCCCACACCCTTCAAGGCCAGTTTCAGCTTGCACTGACCTCCATCATAGCAATTAAAGCCTCTTGAGGCACTACCCCAACACAAAGCTGGAGTAGAGCACCTGAGGGTACAGACTGTGCAACTGTGCTTGTAACCCCCAAGATACCTGACGCAAGCAGGGACTCTGTATTTCATCAATACAACAGGTATGCCACCATCAAAAACTTTAAAATAAAGACTTCAGAAAAATGGGAAAAGATTCAAAACATTGTTAAATTGGAAAAAAAAAGAAAAACTATTGCTATATACCCAAGGGAACTGAAAGCAAAAGTTCAAACAAAAATTTGCACATGAAAGTTCATTACAGCATTGCTCACCATAGCCAAAAGTATCCACACACTGGAATACTATGGGACCATGAAAATGATTGCAGTCCTAACACAGGTCACAACACAGATGGACCTTAAAAACATCACACTCAGTGAGTGAAGCCAGACACAGAAGGCCACATACTGTGTGATTCCATTTATGTGAAATCTCCAGAACAAGCACCTCCATGGAGACAAAAATGGATCTGTGGTTGCCAGGGGGTAGGGAGTGCCTGATAAGTGGGTACAAGGTTTCTTTTGGGATAAGGGCAGCATCCTGGAATTAGGTAATGGTAATGGTTGTACAACCTTGTGAATATACCAAAAACTACTGAACTGTTCATCTTAAAAGGATTTACTTAAAGTATGTGAATTATAGCTTGATATTTTAGAACTGCTCTATATATCACATTTACATGGAGGTTGAAAAGAAAACAGATGTCACCTCAGCAGAGCCCAGGATTTAGGAAATGTTCTATTTTTCCTTGTTTCTTTCTTGTATGCTTTAGAACATTTTCATCATTTGAATGACACCTTCCTGAAGACAATGGCAACATGACTAGAAAGAAATAGACGCTGAGAGCATTTCTCAATTTTACCCCCAGGAATGGACAAGGGTTGTGACAAGCAAAGAGGGCCCAGTGAGATGTGGAGTGGCCCCCCAACTCCTCCCACGGCATACCCCGTAATGGGCTATCACACCACCAGCCCCACTCTCCGCCCAGCCCTTACAGTCTCCCATTCCTGGTCTGAACCTGCTGTGGCAAGGAAGGCAGACAGGAAGACACTGTGATGAGGTGGCATTCAACCAGTCCCTAGATGCACTCCTAAATGCTTGCTGTCCTCAGAGGGGCCATGGGCTCTAAGGCTTCAGAGACCAGGACAAGGACTGCTCTCAGACAAAGGCTCACTACGCCAAGGACTGAGAAAAGCTGCTGGCTCCCCCTCCAGAAGGCTGACCAAAGCTGTACAGCCTAGCACCCAAGCCTTGCCCTCCTCTGTGAACGTAAACTAGACAATAGACAAGCAAAGCAAAAAGGCCAGTAAAGGGCTGGAGGCAGGAGCACCAACCAGACACCTCCATGGGTGCCAGAGTCTGTGTCTAATCACAAATGTTAGAAACAGCAGAACTGAGTATCTGAACAAAATCAAGTCTCAAATCACCTGCCTTATTTTATTAGCACTGGTTTCAATAATTGTACTTTATAGCAAAGCACAGCAAAGCAGGAGACAATCTGGTAAGAAGCAGCCTGTCCCTGAAGGGCTCCACTGTAGGGCACCACTGCCCTCTGGTGGCGGCAAGCAGGGTGGCCGCCCATCTACCAGGACCAGTGCCAGCCTCATCACAAAGCAGTAAAAGGAATGACCCTGGCAGGGTTAAATAAGTTACTGTGCTCCAATTACTTCAAAATGGAATCACAGGTGACAATACTGCATAGTCCCCAGGTAAAGTACTATTTCTCTGCTGTTCCCACAGCTCCACAAGCTGCTCCAAGGGGCAGTGCTCACCAGGGCCTGCAGTGTCCCATCCATGGCGATGACCCCCTCAATGGTCTGGAAGGAGGAGCGCGCCAAGGTGGATAGGCTCCAGTCCAGGAAACCAGCCATCTTCCGCTGCTTGACATCTGGACGAGTGATAAATCTGCCAGGAGAAAACAAAAACACAGGCTATAGCTCCACTGAGGCCTCCAGTGCTGAGAATGGCCTACTTGTCACCAGCCCTGCCCTGGATGCACGGGCCTCATACTTCTATCTCATGCATCCCTACAATGAGTGCCTGCTCTGTGCTGAGTCCCGTCCTCCTCCGCCACTTCCTCCTCACTCCAATCTCAAAAACCAAGTTGCTCTCCAGACCATGGTCACACACAGGCCTTCCCACCCACCTCCTTCTCCTGGGTCCCCATATACCCCCACCCACCTCTACCTATTCCCACTCCCACCCAGAGCCCTGACCACTTTTTACCCTTCCCTTGACCCGACTCTGCACCCCTTAACTTCAGGTCATCATGTCCACATGCAAGACCCAGCCTGCCAGTGGCCCCAGCCCCTTGGAGTCCCTCTCCTGCATCCACCAAAAGAAACCTACCCCTGACCCCTCAACCTGGCACACAGACCTGTATCCACCCAACCCTCGTGCAGAATTCTGGTCAGCATCCCACAGTCCTCCATGTACGTCCTCCCTGTTGGATGTGGCCTCCCACTCCAGGCGGCATGCATACCTACTCTCCTGCAGCCTGATGCAGCTAAGGGTCCTAAGCTCACAGAGCTCCCATACTTAAGCCTGGCCTCTTTACCTTCCACTAACACTCATAGGCCCCAGTTCTGCCTCAGTGACCCGAGACTGGCCCGTAAGAAACAGGTGAGGTCCCCTCCCACTGCTGTAGCTGACACTGGGGAAAAACAACCAACAACTGAGAGCACTACACACCTCTAAGACAGGAAAGAAAGAGGGAGGGAGGGCAGAGGAGGGGAAGCCTCCTCAGAGAGAGGGCACAGAGACAGGCTCTGAGGGGACAGGCCATCAAACAGCTCAACCAGGGAGGTTGCAAAACCCAGCTGGAAAACTGTGCTATCCAAGGGAGCAGCGAGAGTCACTGCCCAGGCAGGAAAGAGCCGAGGGAACTAGAGGGCTGCAAAGCAGGCAGTACAGCCAGAGGCAGTGGCAATGGAAAAAATGTCCAGGCAGTACAGGGCTGGCTAGGCCTGACTGCATCCTCATCAGGCTATGCCTGCAGATCTGACATGCATCCTGACTGCACTTTGATGCCAGCACAGAGTACAAGGGTCCCGCAAGAGTGGTAAGGCCCTCACCTGTGGAGGGTGCCAGGGAGGGCCAGGAAGCAGGAGTCCATGTGAGGCTCCACCCATGACACCACAAGACTGAGCAGCCCCAGTAGTAAGGTACTGAGTCCCAAGTGCAGGGAAGAGTCAGAGCTGAGGCTACCAGATTGCGATGTCCGTGCCCCTCAGGCCACCTTGAGATCTCACTGGAATCTGAACTCAGGCCCTTGTCACCCTCACCCATCCAACCTCCCAGCCCTGTGGCAGGCCATCCAGTTGGCCAGTACAACTGGTCCACATTTTCATGTGATAAGCCCTCTCAGGGTGCCCATAGTACCACGTCAAATGACCACTCAGGAATGCACACGCCATCCTATCACTGTGTCATGACTCTCACAGACATGCAGAACAGCAGCGCAGCCAGGCAGAGATGTGATGCCTGGCCACTGCCAACTCCTCATGAACATTAAAGACCCCTCCCCAAGTCACTGTCTCCACAGAACATGCTCCAGTAGGGCATTGGTATGAACCGTGGAAAACAAGTCTCTATCTCCAAACGTTTGGCCACATTCTTACCAGACCTCACTGGTTCTCATGCTTATGCCAGGTCATACCTGACAGGGGCCACCCAGGTTCAGGAGCCCCCTCCCGAGCTGGTATGCACAGAAGCCCTCCTGCCACCCAAAGTGAGAGGACACATGTAGAACCCACCTCTCAACTTTACGAAGCATAAGGTCACTCAGAAAAATGAAACAAACACAGGTTCTAAAATTGTTCTTCCTGCTCCCCAGGAATCAGGGTACACGCCTGGAGATCCAAACTGGTCACCAAGTTGTAGTCAAATATTAGGATGCTAGTTAAAATAATAAACTTGAGGACAGGAGAAACGGCTCATACCTGTAATCCCAGCACTTTGAGAGGCCAATACGAGAGGACTGCCTGTGCCCAGGAGTTCGAGACCAGCCTAGGCAACATGGCAAGACCTTGTTGCTACAATAAATCAAAAAATTAGCTGGTGTGGTGGTGCATGCCTGTAATCCCAGCTACTTGGAAGGCTGAGGTGGAAGGATCACCTGAGCCCAGCAGGTCAAGGCTGTGGTAGCTATGAGTGTGCCACTGCACTCCAGCCTGGGCGACAGAGTGAGACTCCAGTCAAAAAAAAAAGATAAACTTAGCCAGGCATGGTGGCCCACGTCTTAATCCCAGCACTTTGGGAGGCTAAAGATGGAGGATCTCTTGAGGCTGGTTCAAGACCAGCCTGGGTGACAGAGCAAGACTCCAGCTCCACAGAACATTTTTTTAATTAAGAGAGAGAGGAAAAAAAAAAAAAACTCATGCACCCTCACCAGATCTTATTTCAGCAGATGTGAAAAAGTAGTCAGTGATTTCACATAAAATCTGGACCTGAGTTAATGACCTGGAAGTCACGACTGGTACACATACTATTTCCACTTCTTTGGCACTATTTTTGGGGCTGACAGGATAAAGGCAGCATCATGATCCTCAGCCTGATTCTGACCCGGCCCCACAGGGCAGAAAACCTGAGCACCTGTGCAGATGCCAGGCCTGGAGGGAGGCTGCCCCCAGCAAAGTGCACAACACAGAGCCAGAAAGTAACAGGGCAGGGACTCAACACCACAACCTGACCCTGGGCCAAAGGGTGACAGTCATTGTCTGCCCCATGTGGTAGCATTTTCTGAAAAATGCACACCATGCACATTGGTGCCCATGTGCTGCCCCTCCCCGCCCTCTGGAAAACCCTGCATCTTGAAAGCCCAGCTCCAACCTGCCTCCCGTTTGTACCCACAGCCACGGCAACCGTATTCCCTGCCTGGGGCACCCGTCAAGCAGCACAGAGCAGAAGGAACACCTACACATGCATGTCTCATGTGGGTCCATTCTTGACTAGAATCATAAAAGCTGAGTTCCCAAATTAAGGCAGAAACCTAAGGCTCCTTTGGCAAATTTAAGCTAGAGGGTTGTTTATACTTTTCTCATTAAAAAAAGGAATATATGTTCACAGCAGAAAGCCCAAAAATACAAATAAATAAAAATGGAAAAAAATAACTATCCCACAGATATACACAAACAAACTTACTCTAACAGGATCATTCTGTACATACTCCAAAAGATTTTTTAAATACAAAGCTCCTTTCTTTTTTAGGAGAAACTACATGACAAGCTACATGTATTTTAAATATTGATCTCATAGTGCCCACTATCCCTCACTCATGAAGGTAAGTCCCACAGAAACATTCATGAGCACGATCAGGAGAACTGTGACTATACAACTAGACCCATCTCAGAGGGACAGAGACAGAACATACATGGGCTTCCAGTTTCAGAAAATGCCACATGGGACAGACCTCACATGGGACAGACCTCAGACAGGTACTGTCTGTCCCGTGTCCTACCACATGGGACAGACAGCACTCAGAACCCCAGTCACCATTGTCCCAGTGCTATGATATGCTAACACTAACTTGATTTCAGAGCGAAGCAGCACAGGGGAAGTGACAAGCCCTATTCTGTGTAAGAACTTTGGAAAAGTGAAGTATTTAGAAGACGGTATTAGAACAACTAGTTAGCTATGGAGAAAGGCTCCACTGTATATCGTATACCAAAATAAACTTAAAATGAATTAATAATTCTGTGTTAAACAATAAAAGGTAGAAAAAATGAAAATGACTGTGAAATCTCTTAATACGTTAAGACTTCAGACCTAAAATAACTAGATAAATATAAGGGGAAAACAACTGGTTTAACATTAAAATTGAAACTTCAAAACAAAAGTGAAACTGAAAACCCAACAGCTACCTGGGGAATACAGCCCATGCCATCCTTCACCAGAGGACACACAGGTTAGTAGAGAAGAGAAAGCACCAAGGAACCCACCGGTACTGAGAGTCAGGTCACAAGGAGCTATACAAGGCCTGAACCAAGAGAAAGTGTGAAAACTCACCAGCAATCAGCGAAATACCAATTAAATATTGGTGATGAACCACACAATGTTTCATTTGATTCAGGGGAAAGTGTGTTCCTGAGGCTGCCTGTGCTAGAAAGCCCAGGATGAGGCACTACCCAGAAAGCAGCTGAGTGCTACTCCTGAGAGTCACCAGGTGTGCAGTGGCCCTGACACTGCTCTCATGTCCCATGACTCGAGAAGTCCACCTCCAAGGGCCCATCCTCAGTAAACAATCCTGACACCAAAACAGGTTTGCACCCAAATCTGGGCATCCATCACTGCTCATAAGAGGAAGAAAGTGACAAAATTGATCAGTCTCCAAACACAGTGGAATATAATGGAATAATTAAATCAGCAGTTATTCAAAATTTTTTTTTAGTTGGAGTCTCACTCTGTTGCCGAGGCTAGAGTGCAGTGGCATACTCATAGCTACCACAGCCTTGACCTGCTGGACTCAGTCAATCCTTCCATCTCAGCCTTCCAAGTAGCTGGAACTACAGGCATAAGCCACCATGTCTGGTTAATTTTTTGATTTATAGTAGAGACAAGGTCTCACCAAGTTGCCCAGGCTGGTCTCGAACCCCTGGATTCAGGCAATCCTCTGGCCTTGGGATTACAGGCGTGAGCCACCACACCCAGTCAGTTATATGAAATTAAGTGAAAAAGGACACTGACTTGATGAGATCGTGCTATGCACAGACAATGCAGTAACAGTACAAAAAAGAAGAAACAATACATAAATTGTGTCTTATTATTACATATGTCTGGGTTTTTTTGCTAATTTCTGTTCTAAAATCTCCAACTTTTCGTTCTCACTCATAAGCGGACCTTGAACAATTATAATACTATAAGAAAGCGTTTGCCAGTAATGGGAAACTGTCAGAGGGGCGGGTGGGATTGGTATTTGAGCAAAACTGCTAGGGGAGGAAGGGGCATACCTCATCAACAAGGGTACCAGCATAATCAGTATTTGCATACCTAACCCTGAATTGTACCCCACATCTTTATAATTTAAAAAAAAAGAAAAAAATCTCCAACGTTTCTGCATGGAGTATTTTCGCTCTAAAATTAGAAAAAAACTACTTTTTAAAAAAATTAGTAAGAATAAAGGTATATTTTCCATTAAAGAGTTTCTATGAGGAGGACTCATATTTAAATGTATTGGCAACAATATAACACCATCAAACATTACATAAAATGCCACCATGTTGAAAAGTTCCCAGTTAATAAAGGGATACAGGTGTACTGCATAGCTGCCAGCAAGTTAAGGACAGGCATCAAAGCTCAACAGTAGAGCAAGTGAGAGCAGGCAGCTGTTCTGTGAGATATTAGAAAATGACCCACACTGCAGCCCAGTGCTGACATGGCCTCGCCCCTCACAGCCCTGGCCATGTTTCTCACAACTCCCACCAAAGGCAGCTGAGAAATACGGGCCGTTAGAACTACGACAAGTCTGGGATGTACCAAGGTAGATAGGCTGAGCACTTCTAACAACTCTTGCAGTAACAGCATCTGTCTATACTCAAGCATGCCAAAAATCTGTCGAGAACCCAAGGGGGAGATGGTCACACAACACGGTGTACCTACAGCCTACAACCACCTCTCCTCATACTGGAACTTGGGTTTTAATGCCATGAAACCCGCTCATCAGAGAAAGCACCTGCTCATCCTGGCAATAGATGGTGCTGGAGTCTCACCGGCTGTCCCATCTGGGTGTCCCAGTGGTCATTTCTCCAGTAGGACCCCAGGGAATAAATAAAGATTTAGGTTTTGCCTCCCCTGGTCCACACAGTCAACACTCTAAGTCAAGCTCAGCACAAGTCCACCAGACCCCCAGGATTGCTGGTAATAAAAATAAACAAAAAAAGCAGATACTATTTTTCATTTAACAGAGTTAATAGACATTTGCAAGGCCAGACCCAGCTAGTAAAATATGAAGAAAGGGGGCTTGCAACTTGTCCAATCTTTCCAGTAATTGCAACCAAACCTCTAAATGTTCATTCCACTTGTAGGAACTCATCCCTAGGAATCATTCAGAATAGCACAAAGTTTTATGTGGACTGCTCACAACACTGTTACTTTTAAAAACAAACCAGGAAGTCAACCATCTAAATGTCCAACACCAGGAAACCGGTAAAAGCAACAACACACTCACATCAAGTCATCGTGTTTGGAAGAATACAATGAAACTTGAGGCCTGTCTGCTGGTCCATGGTGCAAAAAAGCATGTGCAAGCTCAGCCACAGAGCAGGTGCCCACCCAGCAGAAAGGCAGGACACACCAGTCACATCCCCACAGGATGAAAGCACAGGCAGGTTTTATTTTGCACTTTATACTCTATTTTCCAAAATACACGGCTTACTTTTATAATTAGAATGAAATATATAATCTCTTTAAGTCCCTGACAAAACAGGAAGCAGCCTCTGTCTAGTGGTGGTTTCTCCCTCTCAGGTGGAGGGGACTTGCTTCAGGGGACTCAAGAGTTCTTTCCTCACCTTCCTCGCCTCCAGGCTATGCCTCACAGCTCAGTACATGCTTCACAAAAACCTCACTCAATGTTCCCAACTGCCCTAGAAATCAAGCTTTTCTCCTCCCACTTTACAGAGAAGGAAATCGCAAAGTCATGTCTATACAATCAAGTTAAGGAGACCCTGAATGAGGTGCTGACCATTTTCTCAAGCAAAATAGCTGAAAGGTTTTAAAATCAACTTTCCATTTTCACCAACTTAGAGGGGGCAAAATGCCCAATTTTCTAACTTAGTTCACTACATACATATTTAAAATCATATCGTATAAAATAGTAATTTAGGATGGGCATGGTGGCTCATGCCTATAATACCAGCACTTTGGGAGACCAAGGTAGGAGGATTGCTTCAGGCCAAGAGTTTGAGACCAGCCTCATGGCAAGACCCCATCTGGACAAAAAATTTAAAAAATTAGTTGGGCACCATGGTGCACACCTGTAGTCCCAGCTACTCGGAGGCTGAGATGAGAGGAATGCTTGAGCCCAGGAAGTTCAGGTTACAGTGAGCCATGATCATGCCAGTGCACCCCAGGCTGAGCAACAAAGCAAGATCCTGTTTCCTAAAAATAAATAAATAAAAACTCATTCAGAAAAACTGATTCTTCCCATTCTAGTATTTCATGAAACAAGTTTACTCAGTCTACGTATACATCTTCAGTATCTTTTCAGACCTGCTAGGCCTGCTGCTGCTTTGATTATTCACCCAGCTCAACAGAGGAAATAGCCTTACCCAGTCTGCAGCACAGCCATGGTTTAGTCTACACAGAACATTTGGGGATTTTCATCCCCAGCCACACTGACCCAGTCACCACTTATAATCTCCATAGATAACAGTGTGAGCAATTTCTCGTAACTACCACCACCCCCAGGAGGGCGGCTGCACCCAGGGATGACTGCCACACCTTGTCTAGACCTGTACTCCTGGCAATGGGCCTGTCAGGTGACCCCCACCAGCACCTCAAACCAGCACTGAGGGTGGTCACTTTAGGTTCAGATGTCTTCTATGTCCAAACAGTACTGCACACTCCCTCAAAGAAAAAGACAGACTGGGCTCAGTGGCTCAGCTTGTAATCCCAGCATTTGGGAGGCCGAGGTGAGTGGATTGCCTGAGCCCACGGGTTCAAGACCAGTGGCTGAACCAGTAGCCTGGGCAACTCGGCAAGACCTCATCTCTACAATAAATTTTTAAAAAATTAGCCGGGCATGGTAGTGCATACCTGTAGTTCCGGCTACTTGGAAGGCTGAGGCGGAAGGATTACCTGAGCCCAGCAGGGCGATACTGGAGTGGCTATGAGTGTGCCACGGCACCCCAGCCTAGGCGACAGAGTGAGACTCCAACTCAAAAAAAAGAGAGACAGAGTCCAAAGTCTTCCCCTGGGGCCCTCCGTCTGAGGACTAACAGACACACACATAACACATAACAGAACCTCAAACAAACCCTCTGAGAACGCACCAGTCATACATCAACCACTCAGCCATAGAGAAGCCACAGGGACTTACTTGGACACGAGGACAGCAGCTGCATCTCGGGCCTTGTCGCTGACAAGCAAGTAGGACTACAAGAAAGTACAAAGTACAGGCACAGTTACACCACAGCATGTAAATCTCAGGGTCCCCCCACTCCACTGAAAAACACTATTTTACTCCCTAAAAAATAGTAATAGCAGTTGAAGAAATACATAAGTACTGAACACTTACCTAATTAAATGCTAATATCAAGACAGCATAAACATGAAAGACAATACTAATTAGCAGCTAATTATTTACATAATCATATTTACCTCTGCTATTTGGAGAATACGGTCCATTATGGACATTCGTGTCTGCCCAGGTTGGGTGAGGAGGTTCCCGTCAAGGCGTGAAAAATCAAAAGGAATCAGGCAGGTCACAGAAAGCCACAGTAAAAGCATGTAGCGTGTTTCCCAAGTCTAAAAAGTTAAATCAAAGTAAGAATTATTCCTGTTTGAAAAATAGAAATACCCAGCCCCGTACCATTTAGTTGCCCAACCTACCCCCCAGTGCCCATATAGGCCCTTCAAATGCCATTTACCTCAAGGTCAGGGATGCTGACAACCCATTGGCTCCTCCCCACATCTCTCCAGTATCCTCACCATACAACCCACTGTCATAACTTGCTGACTAACTCAGCAGACAAAAGAAACATCAAAGTAAACAAAGAATAATCATAATACAACAGTATCACGGCTTCTCTTCACTGGCACCTTTCAACCTGCAAACTCACCTTTTGAGAAAGTGAAAAACAGATAAAAAGAAAACAAGAAGACTAAAGAATAGAGAAAAAACTCTCAATTTCTAGTAAAGAAGGAATGGCCTTATTTTCAGTAATCAATTTTTAAAAATTTCAATTTGGCCTGCAATCATGCCATCAGGGGCACTAGAAGAACTAAGGAAAGAAGGGCATTGAGTTCAGGACAGCAGAGAAATGCCCCCACCCCAGGTCTTCAACTCCGATCAGGCACATTCACATCAAGACAATTCACTGAGTGGTAATCATTACATACCATAAGCTCTTCTGAACACATATTGCAGAAAAGAAACAGCGGGCCCACTGCCATCCTCAGAAAGGCCACTGGCAAGGTCAGTTCATAGCTGGCATCCAGGAACCTGAGTGTGAGTAGGATTCTCACCAAGCCCTACCTGACAAGAGTGACTCACTGGTTCAGACTGTACAAACCATGGTTTATGTTGAGTACCTGCTTTCCTCCCAGGGATCTCAACTTTTGTTCCAGGCAAGACAGAGATGCCAACATGAGAGCCCTGGGCCTGAGTCTCCAACTTGTTTCCCTAGTAGACACATCACACATGTGGTCATAGCTTATTGCTGAGGGAATTAAACATGCCCTGTGATCCACCTAAAACAAGACTCTGGTGGCTCCTGCCTGGTTCCCCAAATCGACTTCACCTCATATGCTTTTTCCCTTTGCTGATTTTGCTTTGTATTATTTTGCTGTGACAAATCATAGCCACAAGTATAAATATATGCAGAGTCCTGTGAGTTCTGCTACAGAATCATCAAACCTGGGGGTGGTCTTGGGAACTCCCAACAGTTACACTTCAAATTTTAAAAAAACTGACAATATAGATTTGTCATCAAATATACCTAGGTATATTTTTTCTTTATAAAGGGCATATTTTTTTTTTTTTTTGAGTTGGAGTCTCACTCTGTCACCCAGACTGGAGTGCAGTGGCCGCTCCCGGCCACCGCAGCCTCAACCTGCTGGGCTCCGGCGATCCTTCCGC
>CAUYQG010299469.1:0-10347 GCA_963574415.1 Tarsius wallacei
TGTCCTAATGGCAGGGATATTGTTTTTGCCTCCCCACAAGTGCTCAGAATGGTGTGTCGCACAGTCAAGAGGTCAGTAATGATGCTGACTGAACCACCGCTGCTCTGTTTCCATTAGCAATGGACACATTCCATGGGAATAACGTCTCTCTCACTCTACTTTAATCTGAATGAAAAGAGTGTAGACGATGCAGCCTTGATTTTCTGTCTCAGATCTTTGATTCTAACACTTCTCTCTAATGTAATATGTTACTCTTTTCCCAAATTCAGCTTCAGATACACTCAGTGCTGTGGGCGGACAGATGAGGAGGGAATAATAAAATAGAGGTAAAACACTATATCTTTGGCTCTCAATTAAATGAGGGATAAGGACTCTGTGGTCCTGGCTGTGACAGGGAAGGAGATCGCTAGAGAACAAGTCATCGTCAAGAAATACTAAAACTTCAAAATAGTTACATACATTCACCAATAATTAGAAATAAGTGCGGAGTCATGAAAGAACGCTAAATTGTGTCCTTGAGTTCAATGTCATACATGCGTTAATAGGAGACTGTACCGTATTTTAAAGCAGTTTTGTCATTGGCAAATTTTTTACCAATATTTTGCCTAGATGGCAAGCAAAACTGCTGTTTTGCAAACATTTACCTATAATGATCTAAAATTCATTTATTCTTGCATGTTTTTGTGACTTCATGTATGTGTTTGAATACATATAGAACTAATACTTTAGAAAAGTATCTACAATTAACACAGAATTAATTATTTGTGTCTTCCTATAGTTAACCATGCATAAATTACTTTAAGGACTGATCTTGGTTACATAAAACTATCTAATAATATAATAATGTATTTACAATACAGGTGAATTTTCTACACTTTATTGCGATTGCTTGGGGAAGATTCTGCCAAAGCAAAATATATACACATGTAGATAAACACACACATATATATAGACACATATGTACATATATGCACATATGTATATATATACATATACAGAGGTTGCCAAAATATGGATACAAATTTTAAGAAAGGAAAAAACTACATATATATATATATAAAGTTTTTAAAAATATATATATATATGTTTTTTAAGTTGAAGTCTTACTCTGTCACCCAGACTGGAGTGCAGTGACCGCTCCCGGCCACTGCAGCCTCGACCTGCTGGGCTCAGGCAATCCTTCCGCCTCAGCCTTCTGAGTAGCCGGAATTACAGGCGCGCGCTACCACGCCTGGCTGATTTTTTGATTTATTGTAGAGATGAGGTCTCACCAAGTTGCCCAGGCGGGTCTCGAACCCATGGGCTCAGGCATTTCACTCTCCTCAACCTCCCAAAGTGCTGGGATGACAGGCTGAGCCACCGAGCCTGGCACGATAGATATTTTTCTATAAAATGGATGTCATGTCCAAAAATAAAATTTCTACCCAGATCTCACTGTATCTGGTGAACCATCTGAGTGATATCATGATGCAATCGACGTAAAGAAAGAAAAAGGTCCAGTCAGCACAATTGGGATTTCTTTGTCTTTTCTTTGCTGAAAAAACTCAAGCTCTTCTTTTCTAGTTATTTTTAAATGCACAGTAGTTTATTGTAAGCTATAGTTAATCCACTGATCTATGGGACCCAAGGTGTTTCTTCAGTCATTGGTATTTGTACCCACTGATCGACTTCTGATAAAGACGATTTTTCCATGCTAGAGGATCTGACACCCTGGCAAGGGCACCATGGGATGCCAATATATGTGAGGCTGCACCTCAAAAGCAACAATGACCCGTGCAAAGTAAAACAGAAATTCCAGAATTGCTGTGGAAGGTGGTTAAAGAAGAGGTCAAAAAAAGAAAAAAAAACCTCAGATAAATGGTAGCACGCTAGAGTGGGCATCCTACTAAAGGCCAGAAAACCTAGCTGACTATGTTTCATAGGAAATAGGAAAGTGAGAAGAAACACACTGGAGGGAGGAGCATCAATTTCCCCAAAGTCAGTGAGAAATTTGATCCTCAGTTCAGGACTCAGAACGGGAGGTGCTGCTACAGAGTAGGAATCCCTAATTGCAATGGGATGACAAGGTCATCCAAAAGAGGCCAGGTGGTGGCACTTAATCATACAATGTTTGGTGACTGCAATGTCCATAATGAGTGATAAGGTCGGAGTAGCAGTAAAGGGTGCTCAACACAGGGGGAGATGGCTTATGGAACATGGTGTTCCGGGCAACCCCCTGGGGTCCCCTCCCTGTTCCTAGGGCCAAGACAGACAGGCGATCTCGAGAGTTTTGCTTAATTTATGCAATAAAGATGAAGTCAAAGATTCTTAGGGCAGTGGCATCAATGCATATTCATGCTCTCTGGCCTGGTTTCTGGATTTGAGACGCTTCTCAGATCCAGAACTCAGTGACTGAAGAAGGGCTGGGTTTCCTTTAATAAGGATCTTGTAAGACCATGGGAGGTGTTTCTGAATATCATCACCCTAATTCTTTCCCAAAGAAACCTAAGAGACATTCATGCTCTGTGGAATGGGAAAACACAGACATTTTGGGGATTTCTAAACAAAACGACTATGTTGAAATAGATTCTTAGGTATCAGAAACGTCATCATGGCATCCTTGTCTGGGTGGGTTGTATAGGAATCAGGTTATTAATGGAGCCCTAACCCAAGTCTGGTTCACAGTTATTCTGTCCACTAGGCTTTTGGTTATTTCCCTGGTCCCAAATGTAAATATATATGAACCCAATCTGTGGTTGTCAGAACCACCCTATTTGTCGTTGCCTTGTGGTGGTGTGGGAGGGATGTAGTAGGAAAGACCTAATGCAAGCTTCTAAAATCTCTAACTAGATAACTATCTTAGCTCTATCATTGGGGTAGAGCTAAGGATAGTAAATTTTTAAAAAATTGCATCTTAGGAGAAACGGTGGATATTGATGCTACTTTTAAAGATAAAAATAATGCAGGAGTGGTGGTTCCATTGAATTTAACTACCTGGTCCCTATAAAACATAACTGGATCCTAAAGATATGGTAGACTTCCAAGGATTCCCTGGAAAGAAGTCTTTAAAAAAATCAAGTACAAGCTTCCGGTTGTCCCTTCCAGTGGTGTCACATGAGGAACTCTGCATTCCTCTGGCAAAGATGTGTGACAACATGTGAAAAGTTCTACCAATGAGGGGTATTCCCCTGAGCCCCAAAGCCCAAGGTTGTTAATTGAGGGACAATCACGTAGGCATAGAGTGCTTGCATGACTCACCCTCATTACTGAAGTGCCAGACCACCATAGATCACATTGCTGGCGTGAACTATCCAGAAAATTGGTACCATGTAGCTCAAGACCTCAGTAACGCCAATATTCTTAGAGACAGAACATTTCAGAGCTCACCTCTAGGAGCCAGCCAAGAGCCAGCCATACAACAGACCTTTTTGGAACTGTACCTTTTCCACATATATATCCACAGCTTAAGAAGGGTGTAATGACCAGTGGTTCCCCAAACTCAAGGATGATCAGGTCGGTCCTCCAGGTCAACCATTTAGACCAGAAGAGGTGCTGGTCAGGGACACACAGGCTGGAGAAGATGGGTGTCACTGTGACCTCAAGTCCAGCTGCATGACATGGAATTACACTCATTGCATTCACTCTCATCATGTGAACTTTCACAGACACACACACACACACACACACACACACACACACACACACACCTGCCTGAACTCTCAAAGAGATGATCCCAAACAGGATGGACTTACTACTCTAAGCAAGGGCACTAAAGCCAGCAAGGGTGGGCAGTAGGGTCTAGCTATGCCCTTGGGGATTTCTCCTTCAGGACAAGCCAACGGTGGCTCGCTTGCAGCAGTTCCAGTTATCTCACTGCCACCCTGCTCTCCTTAACTCTCTTCAGTGTTCTTCTGAGAAATGTTTCCAATAAAACTCTAGGGAAACGTGTCCATTTTCCAGAGTACAGAGCCTGAGATACCATCAGTCAGACAGACAGATACACTCTAATCCATTTCATGGATTAGAATCTGAAGCATAACAGAATAAGTGGGGTTCTCATTTTGAGATTGGGGTGTGTGGGGAAATGGTAGTAATGTAGATTGGGAAAAGACAATTCGCATTTCCAAGTTAAGCTGTTATTAAAAGCCATCAGAAATTGAACCCCCAAAAGTCTATAATTCTTTGCTCTTATTGATACGATGGAATATGAGCTAGAGAGCAAAGTGTGTTCATGTCTCCAAACTGTTTCACAGAGGTCCAAATGATCATGATATTGACTATCACTAAGAGTAATTTTCCAGCTCTGTAGGTGTAGAACTCACAAGCCAGAAACACTGACGTAGATCATCATTAGTGCTTATCTATGCTTCGAATCATAACAAAGAGAAGTTGAAGTGAAACTTTTGGGAGTCTAGTAGTATACTTATTACTTTCAGTGTATTTGATTACCTAAATATCTTAGCATTTAGGAATGAATATGTATTAGACAAAATAAATGCTATGCGTCTACTCACAAACTGTCCAGATTCTGCCCTGCAGGTCCTAGAGAATGTAGGAGCTGGAGTCACTTATGTCCATTCAAATTATGTACCACAGAAACAAAAAAGTTGACAGTAATAATTCTAAAAAAGGCATCTGATAGAATCCTGAATGGAGAGCATATTGAGAGATGGTCTTTGTACAAAGAAAGGAAATTCACTTCTCCTCAACTTATGCGTTAACATTGAAGCTGAGGTGGAAAATCTGGTTGCTACTCATAGATTTGGCTACTAGAGACATTGCTCTTCTGCTCTGTGGTTTTGTAAATAATGTCGAGGTTACCTGTGGAGGAAACCTCAAAAATAAAAGCCAGTACTTGGCAATAACGGATCAAATGGTATTTTGATAATGTGATTACTATTTGGAGGCTGGATAGGGAAGATGTAGGAGAGGAAAGAGAAGATGAAAACTGGGACTGACTTTTCTTTTAAGGGTTTGCCACTTTGCAAACTGACCAACTGACTCATTATTTTGTGCAGTAGTAATACAGACATGAATCAGGAAGTGGTTTAGCTTAATTGCCTTTTGATTTAAAGAGATCGGGGAAGAGGGCAGGAGATAGAGATTTGTAAGTTAGGTAGACGATGTAAGCAGGGCACGTGGTGGATATGAGGGTTTCATAAGTGGAAGGAAATAACTGGAACTGCATATCAAAGCAAGATGTACATGTTAGGAATATGGACAATGGAACACACCGGTGACATCAGCCTTTGCTCCTTGGCAGTCCAGCATCTGAAGACCCATTCTGTTTTGGGAGAATCTGACACTCTGTACCTCTTGCTGTAGAAGTGAGAGGTGATTGCAATGATCGCAGTGCAGGCTAAGCTCTTGTAACAACAAGGACACAACACAGTAACTGAAAAGAGAATTTTATTTCATTCTCATGCACAAGCCCAAAGGTGGCATGGCTATTCTTACAGTGTGGTTTCAGTTATTGCCATCATCCAGTCAGTAAGCAAAAAAGGAAGCCCAAGCCAAGCGGCTTGTTCTTAAGGGATAACCTTGACGACAAGCAACACTGTTCACATGTCACTGGCTCAAACTTATTTCTAGTTGCAAGGAATGTTGAGAAACCTGGTTTCTAGTTGGATGCCAATGCCCGAGAAATAATAAAACCAAAAGAGAGAAGTGATCCTGAAAGAGTGATTTTTGCTACAAGGCTACATATTTTCTTCATTTCCGTGAAGCTATATGCAATCACTTGGCCCGGGGTGAGCCAATCAGTTCACACCTGCTGGGGACTCTATGTTGGAGGGTTCGTCAGAGCTGGCAGCAGGATGTGTGCCATGTTCTATCTGTGGTGTGGCTTGGGCAGGTGCTTCTCTGTTTAAATGCATTCGGTCCTTGTCATATTCTAGGCCTGCTTTTTTCCCCTAGGTGGCTCCCCAAAAGTGCAATAACTCTCAGAACAGAGCTCATAATACCACATAGCATAGGTAGAAAAATAACATTTATTGGGAAAGTGTGTGAGCCAAGGGTCAGTGAGAGAAGGTTCTCTGAGCCCCAGCATCTTATTATCCCTCAGCGTCTGAAGATCAGGATTCTCTGGTGGACATACTGCAGTATTATATTGTCATTGCTCTTCTTTTTTATAGGGTGAAAACAGTTTTCTTAGTGGAGTATTAGCAGCCTGTCTGTCAGAAGGCAGACTAGATTTGGGGTATCCACATTGCAGAGGCTGTCTAGAAGAGCCAGCAGCCCCGCTTTTGGAACGTGTGACTGTGGAAATTTTAGCTCCTTTCATCATGGGATGTGGGTTACTCAGTTTGGGTCTCCTTCCTTCACTGTCCTGACTCAGGTGATTCATGGACAAGATTATACCGTATAAGCTTCCAGGATCTTTTTCAGAGAATCTTGCTTATCAGAGCACGGTGTTCTGTGTTTCTTATTGATTTTATGAACAGACCACCATTCTCTCAATGCATTGTTTCCTGGCTGTAGATGGAATTGGTTTCTGTTGTGTAAAACAGAATGATTGACTGATAGATTACATACCATTCAGATAAATAGAAAATTTAAACAAACAACTGGGTTATGTCTTTTAGAACTAAAATGAATTTCAAATAAAGTTAGATATTATTATTCCCATTGAACATATCACTTGTGGAGGCCCAGAGATATTCTATGACTACTTGTTGGTAATTTTCTCCACAAGAATCATGAAACAAAGTGGTGTAACCGTGTTTTAATGCAGATTACTGTATCTTTTAAAGCAAATGACATATATATTTGCAGCATTAGTTGTTAGGAGTTACTAATCTAAATATGGCACACTTATTGGTTTGGATATTATGACATATTTAAAATTCTTGACATCTTGTATATACATTTAGATATTTTATAACTTCAGGCTGATATAATATCTAGGCAGCTTAAATCTTCCAAGACTGTCATATATTGATTTTCCCATATTGCACACTTGGCCAATTATCTCTGACAACACGAGACAATAGTGCACTATTGGCAAGCTTAACCATTGTTCTTGCCATGGATTTCTATGCTCCAGAGAACAGCAATAGTATATCTGTTTACTACTGCATCTGATGTCAATAAGGTTAGAAAGAGTTGTAGTATCTTGCACATGACAAAGAGATCATCTTTCAGCAAGATTTCAGATGACTAACTAGAACTTACTCTCTCTTAAACCTTTCTCTACCCTTTAGAAGGCATCAGTAGAAGCATCTTGCAACTTGTCTGAAGAGGAATGTGTGGATGACAACTCTATCTTCCCTGCTGATTTTCAGCATGTCATCTGAATTAGACAGTAACTCCCTTCTTGTTATCATCAAAGAGAACCATTAGCACCGCTTAATTCTATGACAAAAGACTCACTGAAAATTTGATTGTGATTGATTTTCATACTTAGATATTAAAGAAAACATGAACCAGCAATCAGGTAAGAATTGCTCTAATTAGGTCAGTTATAGAATGGAAATCTGATCCTGTCATGACATTTAAATTATTAGCCAGGGGTGTAATCCTCATTACCACGCAAAAAGGAATGCATTGGTTTTAATACATCTTTAGAACCCAAACTACTATATCTGTCAGGTTTTGTGCTTGGCGGGCATTGCTAAAGTTGAAATGAATAGGGTAATCCCGGTCTTTGAACTGCTCACAGTCTAATCTGTGAAAGAAAAAATGACTAAATCAAATGTGAGTAGTGTTATAATTGAATACACAAAAATTTGGGTCAGGTGAGAGCAAGACTTGCAAACCACAATACCATAAGCTAGGAGAGGTGGAGGGTGCGTAGTGGATAGGGTACATATAAGATTAATTTATGAAGGAGTTCAACTAAGGCTTCACAATAACCATGACAAGGATGGTCAGAGAAACAAATGAAAAAATTATGGAAAAAATAGGCAGAAATAAACTAAGAAAATTAGAATAGGTAAATGTAGAGAAGACAAATGAGAAATACTAAAAGTCGTCGATATATATATAATTGCATAGCATAGCATATGATATAGATGACAAACTTTAGGTTGGACATAGCTAAAGTAAGAAGATGTAAATTTGAAAAAATGCTGTGATTCAGACTGCAGATCAGAAAATAAAATTTAAACTCTATCTAAATTCAAATTCATATTAAAATTTTAAAATATATACACACATCTGTGTGGTTGAGACATTAAAACTGTATAAAAAGACCCCATTATCTGAAGTTCAATTATGTGAGTAATTCCAATAAATACTAATGGAGTGAACTTATTTAAAGAAACAGATATAATTAGAAAAAAAGCCAGTTATGCGGTACTTGTGACTGTTGAACAGAAAGCACAGCAAGTCGAAAATAAAGGGATGCAGGAAGATGTATGTTGTGATTTCTTAGAAGAAAAACTGGTACTGCAATATTAAAATTCGGTGAACCAAACAAACAGCACAATGGTAAAATGCTGGTGTTGGTAATGGAAGACAAAGCAAATATTCACTCAGATGAGATAATCATGATTTTTGTGTGCATCTATCCCAAGGTTTCAAATATATAAAGAATAAATTGATAGAATTAGCTAATATAATCATAGCAGAAATTAATAGCTCAAGCAGTGACACATTGGTAAGTATATGAACTATTTGTCTAAAAGTTAAGTAATACAATCTAATGAACACACTATAATAATGGCAGAGTGCAGCAAGTAAAGAATATTTATTATTCTCAAATGCACAGAGTCATTTTTATAAACTATTTTAAAGAATGAATAAAAATTAGACATTCAGTCAACAATGCAGTAGATTTAGAAGTCATCAATTAAAAGATAGATTTAAAAATTGTATCCTTTTGGAAAAGAGAAAGAATTGCTAAATAATTCAAACATTCAAGAAATCTTCTAATGGAAGTTACAAAATATTTTGCAGTAAATGACAATAAGAATAATTCCTAAGTAAGCAAAAGAAAGAACATTAAAATCTTGACAGATAATAAAGAATTACAAAACCAAGAAACAAGAGAAGATTAAATAAATCTCTGAAAAATCTACTTTCTAGAGAAAACTGTATCACAATTAATTATTAAAAAGAAAGAAGAGACAGACATAGACGACACTAGCAACAAAGGAGGAAAAAACATGTGGAGTAGATATTTATTGTTTGTTATATTTAGTTATATATATTTAAGGTATACAACTTGACATTGTAATATACTATACGTGTCAGAATGATTACCACACTCAAGCAGATTAGCGCATCCGTCTCACGTAGTGATTCTATTTTGATTTTTATTGTTTGTGTGTGTGTTGACAACATCCTAAAATTTCCAGTTTGCAGTGGAATATCATTAACTCTAGTCTCCATGCTGTGCGTTAGACCTTTAGGCTTATTCATCCTATGTAACTGCAACTTTGTACCCTTTGACCAACATCTCCCATTTCCTCGGTCCCTCTTTCTCTGGCAAGCACCGTCTACTGTCCGTGTCTATGTATTTCATTTTTTAAGATTCCACATATACGTAAGATCACCCAGTATTTTTTTTTTTCCTGTGTCTTGTCTGGAGTAAATACTTTTTAAAAACCATAATGACATACTACGATCAATGTTTTGAACACATTTGCAAACCCAGTGGACATGTATAATTTTATAGCAATAGATACATTATGAAAATTGTGTTAAGAAAGGATACTCAGTCTGGAGAAACCAAGAGCCACCAAACAGATTAAAACTGCAAAGGATATGGTCACCCTCAGTGTAGAGGGGAGCCAAAGTTTGATCCTGAGTCAGCTGAGTCAATGAAAGGGCAAAGCAATCTACCGAAGAAATGTTACTGAAATTAGAATACAACTTAGTTTTTGTATCAGTAAGTAGTATTGATACAATATCATCAGTTTCCCCTCATGATCCATGATCTCCATCTGTTTTTATTCATTCCCACTGGAATTTCTAACTCTGTCCATCTGTGCATCAAGTTCAACTGAATATACCCTTTCCCAGGAAGACCTTGATGTTCCACAGAGTTCTTTTTTTTTTTGAATTTGATTTTTATTCTAAAGACGTGGGATACATTTCAGGGTTATTATACAAACATTGATCATACAGGTACCTTTGTTGATGAGGTATGCCCCTCCCTCCCCTAGCAGTTTCCCTCAACTGCCAATCCCCGCCCCCACAGTTTCCCACTACTGCCAATCGCTTTCTTATAGCATTATAATTGTTCAAGGTCCTTTTATGAGTGAGAACATAGGGAACTCTGTACTTTGTTTCTGTGATAAATCACTGAGTACGATCGACTCCAAATCCAAGGCAAAAGAAACCATGAAGAGAGCAGGGAGGCAGCCCACAGAATGGGAAAATATATTTGCCAACTGTTTATCCGACAAAAGCCTAACATCTAGG
>CAUYQG010299472.1:0-25177 GCA_963574415.1 Tarsius wallacei
TTGCCCATTGAAAGTGGACTGGATAAAGAAGATGTGGTATATATACACAATGGAATATTATGCAGTCATAAAGAAAAACAAAATTATAAACTTTGCAGCAACTTGGATGGAATTAGAGTCTATAATACTCAGTGATTTAATCACAGAAACAAAGATCTGAGTACTACATGTACTCACTCATAAGCAGACCCTAAACATTTATCATCATACTATAAGAAAGGGATTGGCAGTAATAGGACACTGCTGGGGAGGGAGAGAGAGGCACATAACATCAATAAAGGTACTAAACTTTACCTGTATGATGACCACTTATGTACCTAACCCTGAATTGTACCCCACATCTTTAAAAAAATCTAGATAAGGTTAAAAAAAAAGAAATAAAAAACACATCTGTACCTACTATCACAAGAATCTAAGTTAAATGAGAAGAAATTTGCTGTAATAAGTCAAAGACCTTTATGGTGGAAATTATAAAACATTATTACAGAACATGAAGGAAGATCACAAACAGAGGGATATAGTATGTTAATGGGCAGAAAGACACACGTATAAAAATGTCAATTCTCCCCAGATTATTTTAGCATGTAATTATAAACAAGTAGGGCTTTTGCCAAACTTGGCCAACTAGTCCTAAAATTCATATTGAATAGCAGAAGCCCAAGAGTAACTAAAAGAATTTTAAAGAGGAACAAGGTAGAGTGAGTTACCTTACAAATAATAAGAATGTTATAAAGCTATGGTAATTAAGGCACTATAATGTTAGTATAAGGATAGAAAAATTGTCCACTGGATGAAATAAAGATTCTGAAAACAATTTTGATGTAGGCAAAAGATGGCATTACAAATTAATCTGTAAAGCATGACTAATTTGTTAAATAGTGCTGGGATAATTGGGCTATTCATATGGAAAAAGAATAAAATAGAGTGCATATAAAAAGCATAAACAAAAATAAATTCCAGGAAGATCAGAGACCTAAACATAAAAAGCAAAACTTTAAAACTGTCAGAAGAAAATATAGAAATATTTCTTTATGACCTTGGCACATGAAAGGATTTCTTAAATGACATATAAGCACAAGCCATAAGGGAAAATACTAATAAACTTAACTGTGTTCACATGAAAAGCTTTTAAAAAATAAATGGTATTAGAAACTCAATCTAGAGGGAAACTACAAACTGGGAAAAAATATTTTTAATCTCTATGGCCCAAAAGATGAAAATCCAAAATTTTACACCACCACCATCAAAACCAAAATCAAACTCTTCCAAAATAACAACAGCAAAACAAATAACCCAACAGAAAGATGGACTTTTGATACAAACTGGCAACACATAGGGGAAAATCCCAATGGCTAATAAGTGAAAAAAAAAGTTAAATGATATATTATTTAATCCCCATCAGACTGACATACAAATTTAGTCTGACCATTCAAAATGTTGTAAAGCCTGGAGAGAAGTTCTCAAGGATTGCTACTGAGAATACAAATTGGCATTACCACTTTGGAGAGAAATTTTACAATACCTAGTAAAATTCAAAATACATGTTACTTAAAGTTTAGCAATTCTACCTCTATGTATGTATATGTATAAAAACTGTTAACTGTGGTATCGTTTGTGATTGGAAAACATGTGAGAGAATCAATAAAGAAATTTTAGTGACATGTCCAGAAGGATACATTTTATATAAGCCATAATATATGATTTATGTAAAACGAATTCATGATGATAAAGATCAGTACAGTTTTACTTGTGTTTAACCTTTTGTTAAAACCTTGGAGAATATCACCTGTAAGAGGTCACAAAGGACTATTCCTAGGTATTGCAAATGTTCTGTAACTTGGACTGGGTGTTTTCACATGGATGTAAACTTAAGATCATGAAGCTATAGGCTTAATTTGTTTACCAAATGTAATAACAAAATAAAAAAGATAAGAACAGATTCAAAAACAAACGCTCCAAATTAATAAGTTTTGTTTAACCTGGGTTCTGGATTCCTGTACTGCAAATTATTCTTTATAACTTTATGTCTTACAAGACAAAAATATCACTGTTTTTCATAACTAGAATTAATCAAGGTAAAGGAAAGCACTAGCGTCCTCTTCTCTCCATTGTCCCTGATAATAGATCCCAATATTCCAGGAATTTTAATAAGAACTTCACAGCCAAACATACTTAAAAAGCGATTGATTTGTTGAGTCAAAAGCAAAACTTTGAATTCAATTTTCCAGGATGTGTGGAATCTCTGGCCTTCTTAAGTAAGTGACCAGAGGCATATGCTGTTGATATGGACAGATACTTCCAGTGCACAACGGTCATCAATTTAGGTTTTCCTACTGATGAAGTGGGGGCGGGGGATGCATTGCCAAATACCTTTCTGATATGAATCAGCAGGTGATTTGGCATTAATATCACTATTTGCTTGTGGGTTTCACCTCTGGTTTCAGAAAAGAAAGAGACGATATGTTTTCTATGCTGTATTTCAAGTCAACCATTTGGAAAGCAAGGTTTTATTCCAGTCAATTCTTTGTCTCACAATGTGGAAGAAAAGTTCCAGCCACTGCTACTCTCACCACCAACCACAGTACAGATGTTTGGAAAATGCAAAAACAGAAAGGAAACAAAAAGAAAATCCTCAAAAATAAGTTGTACATAAATGAAAAATAGAATATATAATTATCATAGCTGCAGAAAGGTAAATGTATATTTTATTTTTCTCTTGCGTTAAGCAAAACAAACAGAAACATTGATTTTTTTTGACTTAGTGTTTTGTTTAAACTAACAATTACAAGGAACAACTCAAACATGGCTAAAAGTGGGAATAAAAAACAGATTTCTTTTAATCTGATAAAAGATTTTTTATCTCCAAGAATTTTTTTATTTTATTATTTATTTTTTAAAATTTTATTTTAAAGATGTGGGGTACAATTCAGAGTTAGGTATACAAATATTCATTATGCATGTACCCTTGTTGATGAGGTGTGCCCCCTGCCCCCAGCGGATTCCCACTACTGTTAATCCTGCCCCAAGAGTATGATCTACTTAAAGGAATACTCACTAAAGAAATAGATCCATTAAAAACAACAACAACAACACATGATTTCAGGTATCAAAATAGGAAAAGAGTAAATATTTCTTTGAAATCTTACAAGAGAAAAAAACTACTTAAAATGATAAAGTTTTATTACATTGCAAAAAATACAGGTTAGAAAGAAATTTCTTCAAATTGTGAAAATGTATATTCCTTAGTTGGTATAGCTAGTATGGAGTCTTAGTTACTGCAATAGTAAACACCCTATTAGATTTCAGAATATCAATATAAGTTATTAAAATGAGACTGCCTTTGCTTAAAAGAAAGCTTTAAAAAATGTAATCTCTGAAAAGGTACTGCCTGAATTGAAAGTCAGACTTTGGTTTTGGGTCTAGTTCTGCCACAATCCTATTGATCATTTTGGTTCATTTTATAAAACATCTTTGGGTGTCAATATCCACATCTCTAAAGAGAGAGTATGGTATAAAGTCATAGCTTGATCATCAAACTCCTTTCTGGCCCTAGAATTTTATGAATGTAATAAAATTACTTCAATACCAGAGTTTTTGTCTTTCTTTCTTTCTTGAAATAAAAAGACAAATAAACAATCAAGTAAATAAATAAATAAATAAATATTAAAAACATGCACACATGATCAGTTATCTCTCTGAATAGGAAGAGAGACTTTTTTTTTGCCATATCATTTCTTTGCTATTTAAGTTATCTTAAGAAAGAAAACACAAAATCAGCATGGAAATCCTATTAGAAACTTTAAAAAGAAAAAGTTGGTAAACCTCCATTTAAAATTCAGATTGTTCATTCACATATTTTCTTTTGTAGAAACTTTAAATGCTGCTTCAAACTATCTTCACTTCCTTTTCCAAGGACAATATTCTTAACTCTGTAAAAAACAAAGCTCTCACCTCACTCCCTTCCCACCTGTCCTCTGA
Source organism: Tarsius wallacei (assembly GCA_963574415.1). Classification (NCBI taxonomy): domain Eukaryota; kingdom Metazoa; phylum Chordata; class Mammalia; order Primates; family Tarsiidae; genus Tarsius; species Tarsius wallacei. The sequence continues at coordinate 3,979 of CAUYQG010299472.1, forward strand.
GTTAGTTGTTCCACAAAGCTAAGGTATAGATTACAGCAAGAGATATATGGGATGAGAGTAAAACATTTCACCTGGGAGACAGTACCCTGTTCAATCTCCCACGTCTAAAAGAAAATTAAGCCCTACCATCATATTTGGCAAGAAATTTGGTTCTCATGGCTGAACAATGATAATCATTTTTACATAAGACTTTTAAAAATAAAAGCACCTGGGGTACCAGCCAGAAAATAGGTCTGTGAATGCAAGTTTCTCACATTAATATTTAAGTCAGACAGGACACTATCAGTGAACCCTTAACAGACCTGAAGGGTCTAGAAAGAATCCAAAGCACCTGACACCTTGGTGAATAAGAGAAGCTCAGTTTTATGGAAAGGTCAAAGCCTTGAGGCAAATGCTCCATTGTTTCATGTGCTGATATACCCATGGCACCCACAAAGGCAGAGTACTGGAGGTGAAACAGGCAAGGCTCCTATTTCAGGCTCTGGCTGGGTTTTGTGTACTGATAAGGCTGGGACCCACTGGTCTGCACACTCAGAAAACACCAAGGGTGGACCCCTGAGGAGAGGAGGATTCCTCAAACAGAAAGGCGAGAGGTGACACTTGCACAGTGTAGGAGCACTCCCTGCTGGCAGCTGAGGTTGGAGGTGGACTGAAGATGTCCTAGACAGGGCTGCCTAAAGTTTCTGTGAGGAGGCTATGGAGAGACAGCGCTTGTCAGGGGACAAGAGCATGGATCTGATTAGGCCAGATATTATGTTGAATGAGGAGGAGGTTGGGGAGGCTACCGATAGGAGGAACTCTAAGAAATGGCAAAAAAACCCCTCAAAAAAACAAACAAAAACCCCCAACTATGCGTGTAGCTAGTGTATACCATTTTCATTTACACTTCCCAGCTATAAGCATTCTAGAAAACACATTACAGGTGTGTGTGCATAGGAGTGAGGGGTAGAGAGGATGTAGGAGGAAATCAATTTCTATGTAGTTCATTTTACTCCTGCAACAACAATCCTTGAAACAATCCAGTGTGTTCATACCATTTATGTTTTACTAGGAATTCTATCTATAATGCTGATGGAACCGCCTGGTTCACCCACAGAACCACTGCACCTAAGTCCTAGATGGGCAGTCCTTGTCCAGGCATGGGGCAACAGTACTTGTATCTCCCTTGTGCTCTGTTCTGTTAGGGTTCTTCGTATAATAAAATGAAGGTCAAAATGGCAGCCTGCTAAAAGCAGCAGTATTTCATTTGCAGGAATAACTTGCTTGTCATCAACTTGTTAATGTAATAGTCAAACATTTCTTTGACATGTACAGTATCAGCTAACTTCAGCAGATAAAGGGTCTAGAACAGGAAGATGCTGCAGATGCTTTAGCTCAGAGGAAGGCTTAGCAGAGCCAAAACGTCAGCAGGCCTGTTTGTTCCATACTTTCCATCGGGCTCTGTGAAAGAAATGTTAGATTACTGCAATGACAAGTTTGTGACAAGCAAGTCATTTGTGCAACTGGTGCGCTCCTGTTTTTATCTGTTTACCATTCAGACTTGTGAATGCCATTTCAAGCACTTACAGGATTTCTGGCTCCTATTAAGGGGAAATGGTTCCTCCATGTTTAGAATTTTCTGCCTCAAAGAGAATTACTAAGCAATTATTTATTCTTGTGGTCACAGTGTCACACAAAAGCACTCTTGAGTTGTTTAGTTGGACTTTGAATCATGAAATGGAGTCCTGAGGACTGGATTGCTTGGAGCATCAAAAATGTCTCATCTAGTTTATTGGAATGACTACAAAGCAAGCCTGTGAGAGTCAATAAGATTGTGTCCAGCTTGAAATACCTTGCTCTTTTTGCTCCGGGATCATATATCAAGGCCATATGCTTCAAGGCACATAAACTCACTTGTAACAAGTAGATCATGAGAAGCTAAGGCCTGGCTATGTCACACACTGACATGTGATCTAGCATATGATAGTTTTGGTGACAAGGACAGCTTTAGTTGTTGAGAAGGGAATTTATACTGCCTTCCTCCTATATTCTGTGGGTAACTAGAAGGACAATGCGAATCTGGAATATATTTTAGCTGTGTGGTAAATAAAGTAATATAATATAAAATTAACACTTGGGGTCATCCTCACTAGCCTTACTTTTTCATAGTAAGTAGAGACCCCGGCAGATTTGGGATCAGGAATTCAAGATCCTCTCACTAGACTCTTCATCTCAAGTCACTGAGTGACTTTTGGCAAGTCATTTTAAATTCCTGGGAGGAGGGTAGAAAATTTTAATTAATATTATTAATAATAATACCTGTTCCTTGTTTACCTGACATAAATGGTCTCAGGGTCAATGTTATAAAACATGAAGAGTACTTTCAGAACTCAAGAACAAGAAAAGTACTCTCCTAAATGTCATGTATTCTTTTTTATGGTTTTAAAATTTTTGTCCATTGTTGGTACTGAGTTTATAAACAATTCTATGTCTAACTCTTAAAGAACATAGCAGACAGGGACCTTGAAGCAGGACCATAGGCACTCATGGTCTCTGGGGAGCAGGTCAAAGCTGGAACAGAGGGTGGAATGTCAAGGACGAAAGTAATGATGTAAAATGAGGCAAACCTTGGAAAGAGTGACTAAAGAAAATGATCATAGTATTCACTGAATACAATTTTTATTGTTAAGAAAACTGCCAGAAACTGCATGTATTACTCAATTTACACGTGTAATTTAATCTTTACAACAGTTTTATGGTATATGCATTCTCAGTTTTTTTCAGATGAGAACTAAAACTTAGTGATTTAAATACTTTACCATAAATATGTAATTGCGAACAGTTGAAGCTAGTTTTCCCTCCTTTCAAAGCCCATATACTTTTAACCATAAAGAACTAAAGTCATTTCCACTGCCTTCAGAAGATGTTCTCTCTGGCTTCCTGGAAAACATTTCAATTCTAAATGGAGAAATTCAAGAATTTGATATAAAAGTGCCAGTGAGAAAATTCTGGCTCTAGCTGTGTTGCCATCCTTCTTGGGCCTCTGAGAAAGCCGAGCTTCATCAAGATGTCATTCCTTTCCCCAGGCCTGACCTATTCCTACTAAAATGCACTGGGGAAGAGGGAAGCGATTCTAACCTAATCACACATCTCTGTGCTGTGAATGGAGGGTGTTTGGCGGCATCTCCTTGTGTCCATGCCAACTTCTTTCTCTCTTCATGTGTACAGCCTTTGGTTCATCCTACTCTTTGCTCCCATATTACCTCCAGGGAGCCTTCTTTTGTCACTTGTCTGCTATTCTTTTTTGGTGGGGGAAGGGGCCGACATCTTTCTTACCATGACAAGGATCACTGAAACAGTCTCAACTTCAAACTTTGCACAGAATGTATCTTTTGTTCAGTCTTCTGCTTTGTTTCTTTTTAATGATAGCTTTGCCACAAGTCCCATTCGTGTGCAACTCAGCTATGCAAATCAAACTGGTAAGCAAGCGTTTTGCAGCTACCCCATCTTAAAATGAGTATGTGTCCAAGCACTAGAAACCTGAGTGAGGCATGTGTCCTGAATATTATGTAACTGATGGCTATTTCCTTGTAGGGCAAAGAATAAACTCAGCGAGATCTGTATTATATTCCCTGCTCTCCTTTTAGTGTGTGTTCAGAGTGGGTCACAGGGGTGTAAGCTTGCATAAACGGTGTTTGGTTTTTGTTTTCTCCATGGTATTTCTACATTTCTTACTTCTTGGGGTCTTTCAAACACAGAATTCTTACAAACTACTAAAAATCCCCATGCCTATAGAATCATAAGATCACAGGGCAATGATGTGACAAAGGACACTAAATAACACGTGGTCTTAGTCTTGATTGGGTGCTCATAGTGACCATTCAGCCTCTACTGAACACCACCGGGGACATGGGGCTCTCCACCTCACAAGCAGCCCCATCCCACTTCAGAATGCTTCCATTTGTACACACTGTTCTTCCTTATATTGAATCTTGTCTTTCTATCATTCTTCTCAGTGCGTCTAGTGCTATCTCACCCTACCAGTCTTAAGAGCTTCGGAAAATTGTTAGTTTAATGGCTCATTTAATGACAACTTCGTGCACATCACATACCAACACTGTTTAGATCGCCCTGCTTTGTCCCTCTCTTCTCACCCAACATGATTTAAATTCCCACTCTACCCCCTCTGACAAGCCTGGAGAAATAAAAGTCAGTCAAACCTGTGTCTCATTTCCATTTGGATGTAGGTAATACATGTGGCAAAGCTTTCTTAATCTCTTTGATTTTCTGTCCCATTCTGTGGAAAATCTTCCCTGACAACCTCAGACAGATTTGATTGATATGGTTATTTATAGGGTGACCATATAATTTATTGTCCAAACAGAAACACTTTTGAGAGCGAAAGGGCCTTATGAATAATTATACCAAGACTATAGGCTTAGAGCAGGACTGTCCAGGCAAATCTACACAGTACCTTTCAATACCTATCTCTTTACGATAATTATGTTTCCATGTTTGTTCCTTCCACCAACCCGTGAGTATTCTTTCATGAGAGATATGTATTTTTTAACTGTGTACCATCAGTTCCTAGAAAAATACTAGGCAGGTAGGAAGAGATTGGAGTATATATAATTGAGGATATCTTTCCCCTAATTACATTCTGTGGACCTCTGCCCTTATTTTACAGCAAAAACCACCAACACATGTTGGAGATGAATCCAAAATACTTCACTTAATGCCATAGGAAGGAAATGGTTTGAGCATAATGGTAATGGGTTTGCTTTGTATATTGAAAGCAACAGAGAGTGAAATGTGATAAATTTTCCACTAAAAGTCTACTGCACATTTTTTTTTTTAAAACAAAACACTGAACAATATGGTCTAATCTCTTTCTTTGCAAGTAGATTTTTTTCAGCAGCTGTACCCACAATTTCAAGTTTGTTGTAAATCAACTATTATAGGAAATGATGGTAACATAGGGTGATCCTTTATTCTCCACTAAAACACTGGTGGTACATGTATTTCCTTCGCCCTGTTACAGGCAACATTTAGAAATCCTGGTGACTTTTGGCAGTTTTATTTTTCTTCTAAATAACAGTGGTTTTTTGTTTTTGCTTTTTTTTAAACACAACTCTGAAAAATGTGAACCACTTAGAGAAGTCATCTCATGCCTTCTCCTGGACACATTTAGACTATTTCAGAAAGATGTGAATCTATCCTGTTTAAATTAAGGCGCTTCATAGATAATCCCACAACTTCCCTTTCAGTGTTCATATGCTTCATCATGAAGAAACTACTTCATTGTCAAACCTAAAGATTTTCTGTTGCAGCTTATTTTATCATTACTGGGCCTCAGTGAAGAAAAGAAAGTCATTTAGTACTTCCCATAACTTGCTTAAAAGTTAGTATTAGTTTACTATCTTAACCTTCTTTTTTTTAAGACTTAAAAAGTCAATGTCTGTGACTTTTTCTTAAGAAACTTTTCCTCAAAATGTTAAATTTAAATTTTGCTGGGAGGGGTTTGATAACTCTTTCTCTCTAAGATGCTTATATTCAATTTTGGTTGAATTAGGAACAAGCATGATTAAACGTTTAATCTCTGTTCACGGGAAATAAGAGAAATGTCTATATTCTGCACACTTCTTATACATTCTACTATTACAGCTATTTTTAAATTTCAGTTTTACATTTCACACTCTTGATTAACTTTCTATGCTCTGTTCCTAGATGCTATTTTGTCCACAGAACCAGCCCTTCTTTATTTTCAGTCCGTCAATGACATTTACCAAACTATCATGGGTAATGAAAAATACAAGACTTGCAAGAAGATTCAATAGAAACAAAGTTATATGTCTGCTCTTTCAGAGTCTTAAATATGTGAAAAAAGACAATTATGCATAAAAGAAGCAACATGGATAAGCATGCTCAGGGGTATGGTATTAGTTAAGCAGCTATTAGTCCATGCAAACTAATATATGAAATTTTTTGTGTAAGTGATGAAGTTGCGGATCAATTGCTGCTTTTGAGATTTGCTTTCTCTCCTGAAGAACACTAACAATAACTTTTATTTAACAACATCCTGTTTATTCCCTTTTTGACTGAGTGTTCATTTCAAATCATTGCCCTTCCTCTGAAGTGGTTAGTTATAGCTGTCTTTCAAATTGTTGTTATTTGGACAGTGTACATAAAAGTACTGCACTTTGAAAGCATGCATTCCTTGTCCTCAACATGTAAAATAATGATTTACAACCATTTAGAAGTTCTGGTATCTTGTTGTTAGTGTGATTTTGTATCGCTTGTCCCTGCCTATTCCTTAACATATAATTTTATATTAAAATTGATCTTGTTTTGAGATTTGGAAATGCCTCTACCAATAATTTCGAATACACTGGGTTTGCCAATATTGGAAGAAATGTATCCTAGTCTAGATCATCAAGTCAGAATCCAGGACTGACCCCAGTGGCATACCAGTTCTATATTTCTTGATATTGACTCTAATCCCCTATTAATTATTTTCTGAGAATTCTGAAGTGCTTGGCATAAAATAAGTAGGTTGAAAATATTTTTTTTGTCATTTGAGATCAAATTAAAAGCTCTGCTAGTTAAGGGAGTTATACTATAACTCTAGCTTTGCCTCGGTTCAGCAGAGCTCTCACTGGGCCAAAAAAGAAGATAGTGTGTTATCATAGCATTGTGTCCTAGTATCATCAAAGGATTGGCAAATCAATTTTACCAGCGATCTCCTAAGAGCTTTATCTTTTCTTACACAAACAATCTCTTTTACTCCCAGGCTATAATTCAAACAGATTCACATACACAACTCAACATTCATTTCTTCTGGGCATAAAAATGGTCACTGGGTCCACAGCTACTGGTTAAGCAAGTAGCTTGTAGGCCACTATTACATGAGCATATGTTTTATAGTTATTGGATAAAAGAGGACTTTTAGTATGAAACTGTCTATAGCTATTTCAAAAGCTCACATGTTAAAAAAAATCAAAAAACAATGATAATGCTCCTCACTCTGTGATAGGTGTGTCAAAAATTCAATATCAATTTTTAAAAATAGATCTTTTAGCAGTGATAACACCTCTTGTCTGGGGTCCTGTGGAGTTGAAATTTGGCAAGTGGGCTTTTCAGAAAGGCAGGGGCGGGAATCACTATAAATAATGTATTTATAAGCTAAAAACAAGAATGACAGTTTATTGACCAGAAAATAGAAGGTCAGGGGAGATTTCTGAATAATGATCCTGTGACTAAAAACATAGATGGTCATATATAGTCCATTTACCTCCAGTGCCTTTTGGGGTGAGGGTGTGGGTCTCTATTCGAGTGGTGCCTATCACTAGGTATTACAGAGGCTTGAACAAAGCTCCTCTTCATAATATAAGTAGATCATACATTGTGTCAAGGTAGATCTTTTAAATAATCGCTTGGAGTGTTCTGCTGACTATATAGTCATACAGTTATTTCTTTTCTAGCAGGAGCAGCCAGGAGCACACCTCATCAACAAGGCTACCTGCATAATGAACATTTGTACACCTAACCCTTAATTGTACCCCACATTTTTAAAATAAAAAAAATTAAAAATAAATCATTCTATATCACAAATCATTAAAAAAATCTACCAAAAAAAAAAAAAAAAAAAGAGTCAACACATGTGGCCTTCCTCGCTGAGGTGGGATCAGACCTACTCTCTCAGCATCTTTGTCCTATTGGTCTCCTCTCTCTCATTTTACTCTGTGATTAGTAGACAAGTACATACACTAGAGAAGAAAGAGCTGAAGAAGTGGATAGGATTTCTAAGGAAGAGAAACCCAAATCTTGCTTACTTTAGGCAAGAGAACATTATGGTATTAATAAAAAGAGATGGTTAAATCTCAGCCCATAAATTCAAATTGAGTTCCCAAGTGTGTCTAAAAAAGCAAACAAAATTCCCTCTGTTCTTAACTTTATATTCTACAGGCTAATTCTATGTTCTCATTTCATTCCTATTTCTTCCTCTGTTTCAGAAAAGATTCGTGTCTAACATTAAATAAACAGTATATAATAAAGAATAGATATAATAAATACTCATAAAATTCTGAATTCAGAGAAAGAAGAGGATAAGTTCTTAGTTTAGCAGACAAGTAATAGGGGCATGTTTCTAAGTCATCCATGAAAGGTGCTGACCATATTCTTTATTATATCTTGAGATGAAGTCTTAGTGATATATATAAAAAAAAACTTGTGGTTAATGCTGTGTGTGGTTAATGTGTGTTTTCTTTCCCTCCTTTCTGGGACCACAAAGCCAGATCTAAGTATAGACAGAGACAGGAGGGCCTGTGTGCTTCTTCATTAGAAGTTGTGCACATTACTATATTCTACTGTGTATGAATTAGAAAGAAAAATATCAAATTACTTGATGCAGGGCATGTTATATACCTATGTTTTCTTCTCTCTTATTCTTTCAATCTTCATGCTCAGTTTTTCTTTTTTAAACTTTGGGGAGTGCCTTTATATTGCCAGATGATTTCTGATGGTTGGAGCCCTTGCAAAATTCCTTTGTCCATTCATGATGCCTAGTTCAATTGAATAATATTCCCAAGGGACGCTTCTTCTACCAAAGACAATGACTGACTGGACTTAAAAAATGATGACTTCTATAAATATGTCAATATCTGCAGGTCAAAATTGTAGTTGGTCAAACGAACTTTTAGCCCTAAAGACTTAATATTATAAGGCAATAAACATGTAGATTTCCCTTTTTGATGTAAAACTTAAGGTCCTAGAGTTCCCAAGTTAGTTCTGAGTTGTTGTAATCAGATTGCATTAATGCTGTTTATTAGACAATTCTTTTCTCAGTCCCAGTAAGAGTCATCTTAAAACCTTCTACAGCATATAGCATATCCTGAGAGCCCACAAGAAAAGTAAGTACCTGAATGTTAGAAATCTGAATGGAAATCAAGATTGAGATAGATCTGAGTCCATTCAACTTAGGAGCTATTACTGGTTCAATGAATCCAGGGAAGAGGCCATTTAATGATTATTCTTTCTCTTGGCTATCTGGAGACCTGGGTTATCTGATTTGAGTATGACTGAAAACTTGGAAAAGTCTTTCATACTTAGCCTAGGTTGGACACATATCTCCAAGATAAGACTGAGATCTGATAAGCTCTCATCTTCCTCATTCCTCTCTTTAAAGTTCGAATTCCTGATGTATTCACATCACAAGATATGGTCAAAGTTACACATGGGTTGGGAGCACACAGTAGTTCAGTAACTAAGATGTTGCAGTAATATTGGTCTCCCTTGCAGACCTTGAAAGGCCAATATGCTATCATTTAGGGTAGTTTATGGGAAAGTTGATACAGTAATGCTTTAATTATTCTATCTATAAGTGGATTATTTAACTGACATAGTAGGAAGACAACAGAGAAACATTTGAAAATGTAAAGAGTTTTTGTTTCAGAAAACTTTATCTCCCCAACCCACTAATATTTCTTCTTTATGTAACCAAATCTCTATCACAATAGGCTTACACACAAGCTATATAGACTACCCTTGAATGTTCCAATGACCTTAGAAACCTGTATATTTCTTCCAAAAAAATAGCAATAATGATTTTGGCCCAAATACCATAACCTAAACAAAAATGCAAACAAAAAATACCTAGAATATAATTTTAAAATGTACTGCCTGTATACCATCCCTGTGTATATTACAAACACCACCACATCTAGATTATACAATGATGCCATTTACTGCCCTTTTTATAACACAATATTTTGAAGATTCTGATTTTTGTATATAGTGGGAAACCTGACATCATATAAGTGAGGCAGACAGACAGAAAGATGCAGAAGGTAAAATGCAAGATGCCTATATACTGTCTCCCAAGTGTTGCTAGTTGTGAAAGAATCTAACATGCTAATATCCATTCACTCGGACTTGTTACTGAGACACTAAGAGCATGATGGCTAGCAGGCTCTGCATTTAAGTGTGGTTATTGAGGCCCCCAAATATTGACAGAGTGCCAGATTCTAAGAAACTATTGATGTACACAGCCGGCCACAGCTTCAGACACCTCTCAGACAGAGTCTTTAAATGTCACAGATAAATGAATTTTCATGAAACTGAGAGAGAGGAAGAACAAGAAGGGAGAAAGAACACAGAATGAGACGCAGGAAGGAAACCAGAAAGAAAATCACTTCCATAACACTGACATGAAAGCATGTGGCATCTCATCTCAAAAACTCAGTCATAGCTCCTTACAAAGGATGTAAGATCAAGCCTTCTGAATGCATTGTGTTACCAAAGAACTCAAACACCTTTAATCATTTCATTGCATGGCATTTTAAAAGTTAAGGGAAATACACGTTACAGAACAGCTTCAACAAACTATTGCTGAGCAATAGTAGGAGGACAACAGAGAAACATTTGAAAATGTAAAGAGTTTTTGTTTCAGAAAACTTTATCTCCCCAACCCACTAATATTTCTTCTTTATGTAACCAAAATATGTAAGCAAAATATGATTCAAATATAAATATCGCCCAACTCAATCTCAACAAATTGAAAATAAAATGAAGTAAGGGAACCACAGGCACAAATAAACATGGGCTTCTCCTAAGCATGTACATAAAAGGTTAAAAGTAAAGGTGTCGTGAGATCCATTTTTTGCCAAGACATGAATGTGTCCTCTGACAATTTCCTTTCCAGAGTCCCACTGAAAGTAGTGACATCTAGCAAGTTTATCACAAGATATTGAGGGATGCCTTCCTGCTGCACCTTTCTTTCCTGCCTTTCCACAGACAACACCTGCCAGGGAAATATATGAGGTAAGCCAGTTACCTGACACATGATAACAGAAATGAGCCATGGTTATGACTAGAACAACCAAGTATTCCTTAGAAAGTATATGTAACTCAATATATTTTCAATGTAAAGGAAGCTTTTTTACTTTGAAAGAATTCCATCTGCTGTGGTCACCTTCTCTTGACCATGATATACCATGTCATTAAAAGCAGTCACATTTTCAGTTAGGATACAGCTTGTTTATACATTGACTTTTGTGTATTAGAGTTGTACAATCTCTACATTTTATACACAGAAATCATGCCAATGCTTCCAACTCAAAGCACATGGGTAAATGTTGTTGCCTTTTTAACCTGCAGCAATATGGTCTCATAAAGCCCCAGTTGCCATTTCACAGCATCACAAAAAGCCTTAGTATACATTATTTTTGGGCATCTGGCTCTCTCTGTCTTGGATATCTGGGACATTATCAGGTATGTACTTGGAGAATAAAGTTCCATAGCTCAAATTTTCAATAAAGGTTTTGTTTTTGCATCAACTTTCCAGCAATTTCTTAGTACTTTTCTTTTATGTGTTAGGAGATAAAATGAAAGGATTTAGATTTCCTGCCATGGGAAAAATAATTATTTTCCTCATTTTTAAAGGCTTTTATTTTGAAGACAAAAATCAGTTTTAGCTCAAATGGAAATTGCAGTAAAAATCTCAGACACTGTAATCAGTGACTGCATTAAAACTTTCAAGAAGTATGCCAACTTCCATGTGAGGCCACAATTCAGCCAGGATCACAAAGAGACATTATCCACTTTGCCTGTGGCCATTCTGACATTTTCTTCTGTTAAATTTTTATACCATAAAATTAAGGTTCAAGACCATCTTCTCTAATATGTTACATACATATACATACATATACACAAATACAGTAATTTTTGTCTCCTGTGAACATATAATAAACAGAGAGATTTTGGTTTACTTTAGACTAAGGTCTAGACAATGCTTAATAAAGATTATTAAAATTTTCTTGATTATATAAGTGATAGTATTTACCAAATATTTAGTGATTAGCTAAAACAAACCATGATACATCCCTGCAAAGTTGCTAAAAAAGAATAAGGTGGATTATATATATAAAAAGAGAGAGAAAAAAGGCATATACACAGTTTTTTCTATGAGAACATACAAGACATTTTTTATGTATTTTGATATAATTTGGGGGGGAAGAGAAGGAGAATTTTACTTCTAATTATATATTTTTCTATTCTGTTTGAATTCTTCAACCATATGTTTACAAAATAATGTCAGTAGGGATATCTGAGTGGCAAGATTATGAGGAGTTTTTTACTCTTAATTTTTTCTATATTGGAAATTTTAATATATATTTTAAAAAAGAAACATTTCCAAAAAAAATATATAAAAGTAATTCATGTTAGTTATAAGAAATTTGAAAGCACTATAAAGGCATAAAGTACAATGATAAAAACATCTGACCCAACAATAACCATTGTTAAATTTTTGTTGGGTTGCATCTAATTTGCAAAGTCTTTTTTTCTTTCTATATTGAGAGTAAGAAAGGTCTTATAAATGTCCTTAGGTAGCGGGACCCAAAACGGCTCTATGTACTGTTTGTTCTGCCATATAATTGCTGGACACCATTCGCCAACACACTTTTTATTTTTGAGTTGGAGTCTCACTCCATCGCCCAGGCTGGCGTGCTGTGGCACACTCACAGCCACCTCAGTGTCAACCTGCTGGGCTCAAGCGATCCTTCCGCCTCAGCCTTCCAAGCAGCTGGAACTACAGGCACGTGCGACCATGCCCAGCTAATTTTTTAATTTATTGTAGAGATGGGGTCTTTCCAAGTTGCCTAGGCTGTTCTTGAGCCCATGGGCTCAGGTCATCCCCTCACTTCGGCCTCCTAAATTGCTGGGATTATAGGCTTGAGCCACCATGCCCAGCCAACACACTGTTTTTAATTGCCGGGAAATGATTGAAGCAGCACAGGTTATATGTGACACTTCTCAAAATTACACAAGTTGTTCTTTCATCTGTTATTGCCCTACCAAAACATGACCTCTGTGCTATCTCATAGTAGTATATGGCATCGCATGATGGACGTCATGGAATTGGAGGCAGAGGTGTCCTCATAATGTAATGCCCCACAATTTTTCTGGTATTTGCAGTGAAATGGTTTCTGGAGGACTCAGAAATGTTCTTCTCTTCTGAACACAGAGATGCTTCTCTGAAAGGTGCTCTACCTTACAACTGTTTAAAAGGCTAAGGGGGTTGAAGGCAAAACACAGAAAGGTGATATCTTAGGCAACTGACCTAATGACTACAATAGCTTTAATATTTTCTTTGTTGGGGATCATCTTCTGAAGAGGGGTATAACCTTCTCTTTCATATAAAACACCTTGATGTTACTGTTCATCTTTAAAGTTCTGTATTCTCCTTTAAGCAATGTAAAATGTTTTCCTACCTTTGTTGTTGCTGTTATTGAAAAGAAGAAGATGATGATGATGATAATAATAATAATTATTTTTATTGTTAGCTTTCATTGATTGCTTTCTATGGTTTGGGCAGTTTACTTACAGTATTTTCATTTAATTCCCAAAATATTCCTATCATTATTGTTATCTTTCCCATTTTTTAGGTGGGAAAACCTGGTCTGAGAAATTTGAAAAACTTTCCCAATGTCACAAATCTATTAAAAGGCAGACAAAGAAGCAAATCTATATCAGGCTCATTCCACATCTTCCTTAAGATCACTATCCAAATTAGGATTACATAACTCTGTACTGAGAGGTCCTAACCATGGCCAGAGCTTTCTTATCTTTTATAACTGTGCATAGGAGGCAGGGAAGAAAGAGGCACACATGTAAGATTCCAAATCAAATGTTACAAAATTTCTCTGGGACTCCATTTTTCTCACCTCTAAAATGGATAGCACCTATGTCAGAGGTTTATTGTGAGGACCAAATGAGATAATATAAGAGAAAACATTTAGTATAACTAAAATTAAACATCATTATTGCTGTACAAGTTTCCTTCCTTTGTATAATGGATGTGTTCTGGAGAAGGCGATTATGAAAATGTATAGGCTTAACTTCTATTATCAAATCACAGAGCAAATGCATTATAAAATCATAGAAAAAGATTCCCAACAGATTGAGTTGAAGACCTGATATAAGGCAGGGAGGGGTTCAGCTGGAGGCTGGGTCTATGGTGGTCTTACTGGGAGTCTGTGGGTTGGCAGCCCTTTCTAGATCCTCCTATCTCCCTCTCCTCAGGCTCCTTGGTCTGGTAATTCCTGAATCTACTCCAGCAGATTCCAGAGATGATTTTCATCTTTTCCTTTTGTCTAGTTATAAGGCCTAATGGAATTTATATACAACAACAATACTTCACCTGAAGGCCCTATCCCACACATGATATATAATAGTTAGAAAATTCCTTTAATATGAGATTCCCAATTAAGTAAATTCATTAGTTTTTCATTTACTCTGTATGTTTGGTTATAAGTTGCAGTCATATGTTTTAATAACACTTGCATTAACTTCATCATATTCATTACACTGAAAGGCTTCTAGGTTAGAAATCATGTCTTCTAATTTCTTGGAAACCTTACACTTACTAGTGAGGCCTATAAATAAAATGAAACTTTAAATAGTACTAACTTCACCTTCATCTCACAGCTAAACCTGACTCTGGGCTATTGAAGTGCTATTTTCTCCCTCTAGTCTCTTCAGATATGGGTGTATCGTATTACTAACTGAGGCCAAGCTATATATACTTCCACAATTCACTTCATCCTAACAACCTGCTACATTTTGCCGCTTGCCTTTTCTTGAGGTACTGAGACTTATTCTTAAACTAATGCCTTAATTTTTTTTTCTCTCAGGACATCCTTTTATTTGTGGAAAATATTCAGAAAGAATGGAATTTTAAAAATAAGCCATCTGCTGCCCAGACCTTGGGAAAAGCAGCGATATTTGAAAATACCAGATTTAACTAATCAGGGGCACAAAAGCCTTATTAAATGTATTAACTTTCTTATCTTTAGAGCTCAGGTAGGAAACAAGATCCAACCTCAGCATGCCAACAGGTATCATGTGAGAGAAGTCAGCATAGTCTATACCCTTATGAGGTAGCTTGAACATATCAGCTCAGAAGTACTTTTTATAAATTCTAAACGAAGGGCCTTCTTTCAGATTGTCTCATGCATGCTGGCAGCCTGGGAAGCCACAAGACAGACTCTCTAGTTCTAGAACAATTCAAACAAGGTGCATTTATACTATGTTTAATATTTTGCTGTAAGAAGACTGTAGAATCTTCTCAAAACTATCTTTATTTTATTGTTTGTTCTTATTTCCATATCTATCTTCTATATAATTCTTATCTTTAAATAAGAAAGCTAATTTATTCATGTATTTATTGTGCAATAATTATCAAGTATCTTAGAGAATGGTGGGTAAATAGATGATAGATGACTAATAGATAGCTAAATAGATAGATAGATAATAGGTAAATAGCTAGATAAAGTAGAGATGAGTCATGGCCTCAAGAAATGGCCAAAGGTTTTTGTTCCAGATGCAGAATGCTTTAAACTAGGTATTGAAGGATACTTGAGATTTCAAAGTATAGAGAAGAAGAAATCATTTTAAGCAGGATAAACAAAGTATAGTATAAACAAAGAGGTTATCACGATTGGTGATTTGGTTTGTGAAAGGGAGTAATGAGAAATAAAATTGGGAAGGTAAATTAGAGCTAGATCATAGGAGAACTTGAGTGCCAATGAAAGACTATCACTGTCAATAATCTAAGTATCAAGAACATTCAGTCAACAACTCTCTAGCTTTAATAATTTCAGTAAAGAGTATTATAATCCATACGACCTCTGGTCTTTAGGCTCCACAGGGGAGATGTTACATCAGTGGTGTAAAAAAGGTCCTCATATCTAATGAATCCTACTCCAGCCGAGAGTATCATGAAGTTAATCATCTCACATGAATTGAACAAGAATCTCACCAGCTCCTAATCACACCAGCATTGTTCCTTAATTCTCAATAACAAATTCTATAGAGTTGCCTAAAGGCTGGTAGTGAGACTGGCAGTAATAAGAGAGGTGAATATTATCCTAAGCACATGTGAGATGTTTGTGGAAAAATTGGATACAGCTGCCATTTGATTTTGAATAAAGGCAACATGTTCACAAATGACTGGTTACTTATAAATATCTAGGTCATGTTTCCCCTATGATACAGAAAGTCATTTCAGTGTATGCGGAACTCTGAGATCTCCTTACATATCTTTTAAGGTTTACTGCTAAATGTTTAGAATTCTTTGATACTAGTCCTCATAGAAATACCCCTTTCCCAGAACTTTCTATTCTGCTCCTTGTTTATTGTTTGCTATTGCATTTACTGATTCCTGATATATATATCTTTATATTTTATATGTCTTCATTTACCTCCTGCCCCTCCCCTTCAGATCTTAGCTCTTTGAAAACAAGGATAACTTGTATATGTCTGTTTTGCTTATTGTTATATCCCCAGCACATGGGACAGATACTTGTTGAAAGATTCCTTCTGAAAATAAAGGCAAAATGTACAGGGTAAGCAAATATTAACTGAGGTATGGGGGAAAAAACACCTCTGCATAAAACTCCCTCCAAAAAATCATATACTATATAGTTTGAAAATATTATCAGCTGATTATTTCATGCACTAATTTTCTATTAAACTAAAAGCACTTTAAAAAATATCTCTTTTTTTCCCTCACTCTGAATGAAGTAACTGTCTCACTCTCTCCACTTTATATAAATGGAAATCATGGCAGAGAGAGATACTCTAGAGTACAGCAGATGGATTCAGGGTTTCTGACTCCAAAATCTACATTCTATGCATTATTTCATACCAGTTTGTATATCACTACCAATGACAGTTAAGTACTAAAATTTTAGAGTACTAAAATTTGAACCAGTAAATAACGTTATTAACTTATGCTCTTTCTGCTGGTACATGACTTTTCCACAGAAACAAACAAATAAACAGGCGAGCAAACAAACAAACAACATAGAAAGAGGAAATTCGGTGAACACCTTAAAGGGTTGAACATGGCTGTTCTTAATTTTATTTTTAAAATCCAGATTGCTCTTCTTCATTGTAATTGTGAATCCTACTGGCAAAATGGAATGAGATTTAGTATACTATGCAAATGATAGTAGGTCAGGCACATCATTAAGCTCTGAGAACAGTATGACTTATTTTTCCTCAGATTCTTTTTATTCTGAAAATTTTTTCTGGATTAAAACAATCTCATTCAATGAATCATATCTCTCAATATAAAATTGAAACTATCAAAGTACTAAAAGGAAACATTGGTAAATTCATTTATAATCTTGACATGGGAAAGGACTTATATGATTCAATATCTAGAAACCATATAGAAAAAAATAGTAAATATGATTAAATTAAAAGTAAACTACAGTATGACAGAAAAGTCCATAAGCAAAGTAATAAAATGGAAAAAAATGTTTGCAGTTCATATAGATAAAAGGATCATTACCTTACTATATAAATAGCAAGAAATCAGTAAGAGAAAGACCAACAGCCCAATAAAAGAAAAGGCAAAGGAAAGGAACATCTTATAGAAAAAGAAACACTAATACCATTAAACATGTCAAAATATGCCTAGCATCACTCATAATAAAAAATGCAAATTAAAACTACACTGAGAAACCATCTTTTACTGATACAGCTGGCAAAAATCCAAAAGCCTAACCAAACACTATTCTGTTGAGACTGGGGTAAAGAAGGGACTTGCAAAAAAGAAAGAAGGTATTGCTAATGGGACTGCTAAGTGATCCAACCCCTGTTGAGATCAGTTTGCAAAATTTCTCAAAATTTAAGATGCATGTAACCATTTGACCAGTAATTTTACTTCTGAGAATTTGTCTTGCAGATAAACCTGCACATTTATAAAATAATTTATATACAAAGTTGTTCACTATAGTATTGTTTGAAATGATAAAAATTGTTTATCAAATAGGAATTGATCAACTAAACCATGATACATTTACATAATGGAATATTGTGCAACTGTAAAAAAGATTAAAGATTTCCTGATATACTGGTATGGAAAGACCTCCAAGATATATTGGAGAATCCAAGATTGAGAACAGTATATAAAGTGGTTTAATTTTTGTGTGAGAAGGTGGAGTGGGGGGATACATATTTGCTTTTTTGTATAAAAAGACCACTGGAAGGTTCATAAAAATTAATTAATAAAAGTAGTCACCAATAGGAATGGAAGGGGAAAGAGATGAATGGGGGAAAAATGATGAAGCTTCTCCATGAAGACTTTTTTTCCTAGCTTAGATTTTTGAACCCTGGAAATATACAGCCTGCCTGTCCAAATAAACAAATGTATTTAAAAACTAATTCAAAACTAAACTCACATAAAAGTAAAAAATGAAATTGACATAGCCATGATAAAATGGTTCCTGAGTCCCATAAATTTTCCCCAACTTTTAGCTACTGTTGCAGCCAACATTTGGAAAAATGTAGCAACCAGTATTTGGCATCTCTGAACCATAAAATGCTTCAGGTTCTTCCCTCTAGCTTTGTAGCATTCTTTTTTTTTTTTAGTTGGGGTCTCACTCTATTGCCCATGCTGGAGTGCAGTAGTTCAATTACAACTCACCACAGCCTTGGCCTCCTAGGCTCAGGTGATCTTTTGACCTCAGTCTCTCAAGTAACTGGGACTACAAGCTACCACGATTGGCTAATTTTTGTATGTTTTTTGGAGAAATGAGGTCTCACTATCTTGCCCAGGCTGTACTCAGACTCCTGGGCTCAAGCAATTCTCCTACCTCAGTCTCTCAAAGCACCGGGATTACAGGCATGAGCCACTGTGTCCAGCCTGTGTTCTCTTTCATAAGGCACTAATCCCATTCATAAGGGCTTTGCATGCTCACATCCACACTCACAACCACTCTCACATACTCTCACACTCCTGCTCCTTACACACATCCATACTTATACACTTACTTTCACACTTACACACACACTTACACACACACTCATATAGTTACAGCTACTATCACACACCCTCATACTTCCACTTACACCCACATCCACACCCCCATACTTACCCTCACATGCACACTCACACTCTCACAGCTATACACACTCTCATGTGCCCTCACATCCCCACTCCTCACACATATGTCCAAACTCACACACTCAACTGCACATGCCCACACTCACACACACTCTTTCGTGGATGCAGAAAGTCACTGCCTCCATAGCTGAGATCTTGGTGCAGACATTTGCTCCCACCTCAGAGGAATATGGGAGACTTTGCAGGGGCCAGTGGGTCCTGCTCCCTCACCCCCTCAGACCCCAGGACCCGGACCCCTGATGAACAGTCTCGCTAGACCCCCTGCAGATGCAGCCTGGGAGTGTGGAGGAAAGAGCAGCACAGGCCTCCCCAGGAACTTGCAGAGGTGCCCTCATCAGCAGAGTAAATGCAGGCTTTACCCTAGAGGGGAAGATTTTCTGGGCCTCCATCTGTGCAACTGTCAAATGCACATGCACTCATTTTCATCCATTCCTCAATGTGCTTAAAGAATGCAACAAAGCACACAACTCAAGCCATAACAGAAGGCATGAAATGAATGGAATCATTTTATATCCTGCTTCCTTTATCGACAAATGTTAACTGAGCACCTATGATACGCCAGGAACCAGCCAGGTGCCAGAGATTCAACACACAGCACTGTGGCCACCTCCTCCAGGACTCAAAGCCCAGCAGGCAGGCAGACCCACTGGCCAACATTTGCAGCGGTGGGTACCCCTGTATCATGGAGGCATGAATCAGGGCAGGGGAGACAGAAGAAGGCACCCCCAGCTTCCCAGCAGGCTTGGGAAGTCATTGTCACTGCCAATACCCTGGTTGTCCTTCCTTTGCGAGCCTCCCAGCAGCATGTCCACCTGGTCTCCACTTGCTTCCCTTGCTCTGTCCCCTCGACAGCAGGCAACTCCCCTGACCTGGCAGGGGACCTGTGAGCTGTCTGGCAATGGAGGTGTCAGTGGGACATGTGGAAATCATGTTACAACCCGGGTCCTTGGTCACTGGGTAGGAAATGTCCATATTCTCCCTGCAGGCATCACCACCTCCTCCCTCTGCACTCACTGGTCTGACCTCAAGTGATGTGTCCACTGGCACGGTCACTACTTGATCATTTGTCCTTCTCCCACACTGACAACTTTTGTGGAAAATGTCAATCACCAGGAGTACGTGGAGAAGGAGTTGCAGAAGAAGAAGAGATTGAATGGAACCAACAAAGAGCTTCTTTGGAAATTCCAAATGGGGGACACTATCAGCCCCTCAAGCTCTTCTCCACATCCCCCATGTACTGCAGCTCCTCCTCGGGGCCTTCATCCCTGGCCAGAGTCAACACAACACCCAGATTATGCCACCATGCAGACTCTGGGAGCCCTGGCTTCTCGTCTCTGAGCATGCCTACCCCAGGGGAGTCCTGCCCTGGGGGCTACCGGAGCTGGCCCTCCACATTTCCAGTAGCTGCATTCTAGGCCATGTCCTCCTGTGACCCCCATGCAAGATTGTCTTGGTGTTGGCACTTAGGGAAGAATAATTGGTAAAGTTTGGTGTGCAAATGTTTTACCATAAGAAATGACAAATGAAAGACACTTCCAATTGTCCTTGAGTGGTGAACTCCCACTGCAGAATTTCTGATTAGTTACAAATAGCTCCATTTTCAATATACATTGAATAACCATTGTGGACTGCTCTGAGATGTGTGTATATTTAGATACATGCATATACATATTCATCAGTTCTGAATTATATTGTTTTAAATAGCATGAAGTGCTGGTATATATTTAGGGAAGGTCAGCCGTTTTCTAACTTGTGCCTAAGAATTATTTGGAAATGAAAATGCATTTCTATCTAGCTTCCCAGTAATATTTTTACCCCAGATAGAAAAAGATACAAAGAAGAAGTGCCATTCAACTCACCACTTGGTGGCACCCTCTTGAACATGAACAACAGTGATCTGTGAATGGTAGCTGCCTTCGGAACAATCTACTTCTTAGTCTCTACTGTATGAGGTCATGATGACCCGATTCATGAGTCTCAGAGATGAATTCTTCTGTCATGTGTGGAGAAAGGAGAGTGGTGGTGCCGGAGTCCAGCTCCAGGAGAGAGTCAGGGCTTCAGATGGAGGAATCGGGAAGCGGTGAAAAAGAAAAGATGAAAACTACAGGAATCCACTTCCTGGGGAGAGCTCAAGACTCTGCCAATTTTTATTGAATTTTCACATGCTTATATAGTTCTTCCACCCAGCCCCGCACCCACAAAATGTATCTTATGCTGCTAACTAAACGCCTACGTACATCCTTTTTT
>CAUYQG010299473.1:0-19428 GCA_963574415.1 Tarsius wallacei
CCATCAGGCTGGAGTCCTTTGACCTCTCGTTCCAGAACCCTTGCTTCCTGCCCCTCATCTCTACAATAAACCAAAAAATTAGCTGGGCGTGGTAGCGTGCCTGTAGTTCCAGCTACTCGGAAGGCTGAGGCGGAAGGATCGCCGGAGCCCAGCAGGTCGAGGCTGCGGTGGCCGGGAGCGGCCGCTGCACTCCAGTCTGGGCGACAGAGTGTGACTCCAACTCAAAAAAAAAAAAAAAAAAAAAGAGACAGTGTCCCTCATGCTGGTTAGGTACCCGTGCCAGGCTGAAAAGGCTTCTCAGCTGAATGTACTTGTAGCAGATGAAGACCGGGACATCACATAATGCTTCTGCAGAAACACGTGTGTCCCCATCTGGGCTAGAAGGGCACAGCTGTCCCTGCACAGCAGCTCTGGATGGGGCTGGGGGAAGGGCAGACAGAGGCGAGGACAGTGGATTATGCCTTCACTCCGTGGACGGAGGGCGAGGAGCTACCGAGGACCCTAGGGCACCATGGGAACAACTTCCAGGAAGGAGGTGAGGAGAGGACATTGTCAGACATGTGGAACCCGAGTCTGCTTGGAGCTGGCCTTTGCTAGAAAATCAAATCCTTGGTCCAGGATGCAAGAAACAAGGCAAACGGAGAGGGCGAAGGGGTGGAGATGGTGGCGGCAACCAGGCAGCAGTGGGCTCAGAGGGCCTGCACAGAAACCCCAGCTCTGCCACTTCCTGCTGGGTGACCTTCTACAAGGCCCAAGTCTCTACGGCCTGTTTTTAGAATGGAGAGTGTAACTGTAGCTACCTCACAGAGATGGATTTAGAAAGAGATGATCCCGGTGAAGCACTCACGTCAGGAGAAGGTACACAGTAAATGCTCAATAAGTGTTACCTTTATTATCCATTTTTAAAATTAAAACTTAGTTCCCACAAATACTGAAGCTGCCTTTCTGGAAAAGGGAAAAGCTGCTTCCAGGGCCGTCATATGAATGGGGAAAAAGCAAATATATGTAAAAGCGTTAACACCAAGAAAAACCTAAAAAAACTACATATAATTTTTAAAAAGCAGAAAAGAAGAAGCATAAGATTTTCAGTTAAAGATGAAAGACTGACACATCCACTGAGATTTACTCCCTTATGAAAGCCCACTCAGGCCAGGCAAGGGTACAATTCTGTCGTGCTTTTCTGTTCAGGTGTGCACCTCTAAGGGCCCAGGGAATACAGGAGGGGACCGCAGACCACACGTACGGGGCTGGAGTGGCTCAGCGGACCCAAGAAGGCCATGTCCCACACAGCAGCCCAGAGAGCAGAGAAGCACCCTGGGGTACACTGCAGCATCCCCAAGACCTCAGGAAGCTACGGAGCCAGGTGACTCAGGAAGCAGCACAGGGGTGGAGCCGACACCAGAATTTGTTGAAGGGTCTGTTTAAGAAGCAATTTGGCCAGGCATGGTGGCTCATGCCTGCAGTTCCAGAACTTTGAGAGGCCAAAGCAGGAGGATTGCTTGAGCCCAGGAGTTTGAGACCAGCCTGTGCAACACAGCAAGACATCGTCTCTACAAATAATAAAAAAAAATTAACTGGTGTGGTGGCATGCACCTATAGTCCCAGCTACTTGGGAGGGTGAGGCAGAAGGATTTCCTGAGCTTAGTAGGTTGAGTCTGCAATGAGCTGTGATGGCATCACTGTACTCCAGCATGGGCAACAGAGACTTGGAAAGAAAAAAAAGACACAGAGTAAGCAGCAATCTGTCCCCAGGACTCTTCTCCATATCCCAAGCCTTGGAGTATCTGCCCATCCACAACCATGGCAAAGAGCTGGAGGAATGTTCTCTGGACTAGGGGATGCTGGAGGGGGTGTCAGGCACAGATGATGACAAAGTAGTGTGGGAACCAGGAGGTTCAAAGTAAACCCATAGGACGCTGAAACTTCCAGTCTTCTTTCAGTCATGTGACGCCAAGTAGATGCATAACTTCCAAGTAGAAATGAGGAAATCGTCCCTGGACCAGAAGGAAAGACCTGGACACAATGACACTTGGGGGTCCCTAGGGTACAGCTCACTCAGATCCCCCAACCATAGAGACCAAAGGACAAGGCCCATCCGTCAAGAGTAAGGGGGAGAATGAAAGCATCTGTAGACAGGAAACATCCTAAAACCTTCCCGCCCCCCGCCTTTTCTGTGGGTGCTGTCAGAGGACATACACCCCAAGGATGAGACTGTAAACTAAGGATGAGGTGCAGGAAGCAAGGGTTCTGGAACGAGAGGTCAAAGGACTCCAGCCTGATGGTGACGGGAGACACCGCACAACCAGAGGGTAACTGTGCACACCACAACAAGCTGCAAAACCCTCAGGATACTTTTTTCAAGAAGCTGAAATATATTTCCACTTACTGACAGGAAATTTAGACAGAGATTTGGGGTGTTAATCAGTAATATGGACATAGAGCACATAAAAAAGAAGAAAACAGGCCGGGCTCGGTGGCTCACTATAATCCCAGCACTTTGGGAGGCTGAGGCGAGTGGACTGCCTGAGCCCATGGGTTCGAGACCAGGCAGGGCAACTTGGCAAGACCTCATCTCAACAATAAAACAAAAATCAGCCAGACTACAGGTAGCACATGCCTGTAGTTCTGGCCACTTGGAAGGCTGAGGCGGAAGGCTCGCCAAAGCCCAGTAGGTCAATGCTGGGATGGCCGTGAGCGTGACACTGCACTCCAGCCTGGGCGATACAGTAAGACTCCAACTCAAAAAAAAAAAGAAAAAGAAAACAAAGAGTTGCACAGAAGAGAAGAAGGTTCCACTGAAAAGAGCACTTATGTTGTCGTGGCAATGTAAGCCCTGCTCCAACCCAAACTGGGCTGTAACTCTAGGGGAGCAGGGACAGAAAAGCATGTGTGTTACGTGCTAACAGGAAGGCATGAAAGAGCCAAGTTCTCATTCTCCATGGTGGGAAGTCAAGAAATAACGTCTAAGAGAAGAATCAGAAGTGGCAATACAAGCACATTATTCAGAAATCTGACTGCAAATCCCAAAGAAATCAACCAAGAGGAAGATGAAAGTAGGGGATTTGTATGGGGGAAATTCGTCGAGGATTTTTAAAAATAAAACCCTTTAGAGCATTTGACTCTTTAAATCACATGCATACAAAGACTGATTAAAATATGCTTTTTTAAGCTGGAGTCTCCCTCTGCCGCCCAGGCTGGAGTGCAATGGCACCCTCATGACTCACGGCAGCCTCGACCTCCTGGGCCCGGCGATCCTCCTACCTCCGCCTCCCAAGCAGCTAGAACTACAAGCACACACCACCACACTCGGTTAATTTTTCTGACTTTCTGTAGAGTCAAGGCCTCGCCATGTTGCCTAGGCTGGTCTCGAACTCCTAGGCTCAAGCAGTCCTCTCACATCAGCCTCCCAAAGTGCTGGGATGACAGGCATAAGCCTCCGCACCAAGCCAGAAAAGCTATACTCTTAAAACTTCAGAAAGGCCAAATATTAGATTTCCCCTTTTAAAGCAAACTCTTGAA
The DNA here is from genome assembly GCA_963574415.1 of Tarsius wallacei. Classification (NCBI taxonomy): domain Eukaryota; kingdom Metazoa; phylum Chordata; class Mammalia; order Primates; family Tarsiidae; genus Tarsius; species Tarsius wallacei. The sequence continues at coordinate 3,520 of CAUYQG010299473.1, forward strand.
GTATAAAGGTAGGAAGCAGGTTAGAAAATACTAAAATAAAGAAAGGGATAAGAAATTCTCTAACAAACAGATTTCTGAGCGGGTTTCTAAACTCCATGTTGGCACAGGTTTGAAACTGTCCTGTAAGCCACGCTCTGTGATTTTTACAGATTACAGTTCACACTTCTTACACACCACCTCTCATCTAGGAAGAACATTCAAAACACCACTTGAGGAGAGGATCAAGAGAAACAAAACTTACATCTCACCTGCCACCCTCTCCCGCGGCTGTGGCGGCTTCCTGAGCCAGTCGCAGTGCAGTGTCCTGGCTGTACCAAAACTGGCTCAGCTGCTGCAACAGAGGAAAGGTTGAGTGTGACTTAGAATGGCAGAAAGCTAGTTCTTCTAACTTATACCCACTGTGCCACGTGCATACATTTTAATATTTTCCTTTTGAAAATTAACATTCCTCTGAAATTAATCACGTCTCGATGCATTAATGGAGCCAAGGCATAGAACATCAGTGCCGTGAACATCACAAAAGGAGACTGCCAGTGTTTCTCCCAAGAACCATCCCACCTTTGCAAGAGTCTTGCCAAAAAACTGACCTTGAGTCTGACTAAACATCTAGACTAACTTCAAATGAGTACAATCACAAACACAGTGGATGGAGAAATTCAGTGACACCACAGGAGGTAATTAGTAAAACCCAGACTGTGCTCTCAAGTTACTTGTTCCTCAAGGGTGAGTTGCTTTCCTCCTTGCTCCTTCTGTTTTATGCTGATTCATTTTTTAAAATGCCCAGTGATCCTTAATTTCCTCTTCACATGTATAAATTAAGAATGATTTTCATGGAAATGTGGCTTGGTTGTCCTCCACAATCCTATAAACCCATTTCTCCAACAGGTCTCGCCCTTTCCTGAATGGAGGGGTGGGTGCAGTCAGTTGTACGGGGCACGCAAACAGGGGATTCTCTGCTTTAAAAATCTGCCCAGTGTAGAAACAATTCAAATGACCATGAACTGACGGATGGACAAACTGTGGTACAATCACACAGTGGATTACTATTCAGCCATAAAAAAGAATGAAGTACTGATGCAAGCTACGACATGGATAAGCCTGGGAAACATCACACTCAGAGAAATCAGACACAAAGAGCAACATATCGTATGACTTCATTTATATGAAATGTCAGAATAGGCCAATCTACAGAGACAGAAGGTAGATTAGAGGTTGCCAGAGGAAAAGGGGACTGGGGACTTAGGAGGTGATAGCTCAAGGGTATAGTGTTTCTTCCTGAGGCAATAAAATGTTCTAAGATAAACTGCAGGAATAGTCACACCTATCTGTGAATTGGTTAAAACCCCTGAACTCTACACTTTTTAAAAAAGGTGAACTAAGAGGCTTTTGGAGTCCAAGATGGAAGGATCCCTTGAGGCCAGGAGTTTGAGAGCAGCCTGGACAACACAGCAAGACTCTATCTCTACAAAAAATAAATAGTTGGGTGTAGTGGTGTGCTCCTGTAATCCTAGCTACTCAGGAGGCTGAGACAGGAGGATATTTTGAGCCCAGGAGTTCAAAGCTGCAGTGAGCTATGATTATGCCACTTCTATCCAGGCTGAGTGTATTATAAGTATTGTTCTACTTTTTCAGTTTCTAATAAAGCTACTGAGAAGTGTAATGTGACCTGTATTTCTGAGACTTCGCAGGTGACCTGCTATTCCTGCTAAAGGCTCTAGGATTTTCTGTTACCCTTATCCAAAATTTTCACAATTATCATAATCTCTAATCTTCATGAGGGTCTTCAGTTTTGGAATTTTTTTTTTTGAGTGGGGGTCCCACTCTGTCACCCAGGCTGGAGTGCAGTGGCACAACCACGGCTCATCATAGCCTCGACCTCCTGAGCTCAAGCAATCCTTCTGCCTCAGCCTCCTGAATAACTGAGACTACAGGTGCACACCATGTCTAGCTAATTTTCTTTTTTTTTCCTTTTTTTTTTTTAGAGATGAGGTCTTGCTATGTTGCCTAGGCTGGTCTCTAGCTTCTGGGCTCAAGTGATCTCCCTGTCTAGGCCTCCCAAAGTGCTAGAATTATTCTATACGGTGTGAGACTCCATACCCAGCCTGAATATATCATCCCATTCTTTCCTGGCCTCTAAGGTTTCTTCTGAGAAACCCACTGTCAGTCTGATGAGGGTTCTCTTATAAGTGACTAAATGCTTTTCTGTTTTTAGAGTTCACTTTGACTTCTGACAGTTTAACTACAGTGTGCCATGGAAAAAACCTCTGAATTTTATCTGTTTGGGAATCTCTGAGTCTCCTGTATCTGGATATCTGAAACTCTTGCTAGACTTGAGAAGCCACTGTCTGTTGTTTAAATAGGTTTTCTATCCCTTTTGTTTTCTTTGCCTTCTGGGACACTGATAAATCAAATATTTGGCCACTTTATGGTATCCCTTATGTCATGTAGCCTTGTTCGTTCTTCATCTTTATTTTTGTCTGACTGGGTTCTTTCGAAAGCATTGTCTTAGAAAATGTTAGAAAACTCTTCTGCTTAATCTAGTCTATCATTAAGGCTTTCAAATATATTTTGGATCTTATTCAGTGAATCCTTCAGTTCTAGAATCTGTTTGGTTCTTATAATGGTATGTCTGGTAAGTTTCTCACTCATATCATGAATTGTTTTTCTCATTCTTCACATTATTTTTCTAAGTTCTCTCGTATCTCACTGAGCTTCTTTAACACCATTTTGATTCTTACTTGGCATTTCACAAATTTCTTCTGCAGTGGAATCTGCTGCAGAATTATTGTGTCCACTTGAAGGTGTCACATTTCCTGCTTTTCCAAGTTTCATGTGTCCTTCTGCTGATATCTGCACATCTGGTTTAACAGATGCTACCTCAGATTTTCTGAACTTGCTTTTAAAGGGGAGGATTTTTTCCGTAAGCCTTATCTGTGGTGTCGACCGGGCACTTTGGTTTTGATTCTGGGTGCACACAGTAGTGCAGTCTCCATATGATTTCAGCTGAATCGTCAATAGTGTCTGTGATTTCCTCAGTGACGTGGGGTACAGCTGTTAGTGGAGGCTGTGGCAAAGTTTTACTGGGGACAAGGATGTCAGATTAGCCTGTCCTCGGGCCCAGGGTGGCAGTGGCAGGCCAAGCATGCCTTTTCCTGGGCCCGAGGGGGGTGTACCCTGGCACTGGTGTTAAGAGGTCCAGGTGGACTGATTCTTGGCCTCCGGGTAGCTTGCTCAAGTGCCAGCAGCGGTAGCAGTAGGCCAGGTGGGTGGGCTGGTCCTCAGATCCCAAAGCAGTGGGTGTGGCGTGAGTCATGGCAGCAGTAACAGCAGGGCAACCCTTTGGCTCTGAAGCAGCCCATGGCGGTGTGGCAGCGGTTGCAATGTGCTGCGCAGGTCAGTTCCCAGGCCCCAGGAGGCATACAAAGTTGATGCTAGCCATGGTGGCAGTAGCAGGTTGGGTGGACCCACCCTCATGTTCCCAGGAGGAGTGATGTGGTGACAGTGATGGTGAACGGGGCAGGGCAGGCTCCAGAGTGGGGACTGTGGCACCGGGCAGGAAAGGCCTATCCTCGGGTCTCTTGGTGCTGCATCCTGGCACTGGCTGTGGCAGGCAGGGGCAGAGTGAACCCCAGACCCATCAGAGAGCTTAGATGGGGCAGAAGCTGCAGCCCTGCTCCTAGGGAGGATGGTACTGCTCTCAGTAGCAAGACCATGATGGCGGCTGGGAAGCCCGTGCTGCGGCCCTCGCTGGCAGCAGGGGTGCCCTCCCAAGGCACTTTCTAAAGTGGGTAGCCATTCCTCACAGCTTGTTTAAATGTGCCATGGCCCTGTCACCAGGGGCAGTGGGGCGCTCCAGCAGCTCCCCCTTCTGTCCCATCTAAGCACAGTGATCAGCAATGCCCAGCTGCTTGCAAGGATGTCAGTGGGCCCCGTGATAGTGAGAAGAGGCTGCTGTCAGAGTGGGATGTACCTGGTGGGGCTGGGCTCTCAACAGGGCACCTGGCGTGGACCCCCGTGAGCTCCCTCTGGTCTTCTGGTTGCTGCCTGGGTGTCCAGGCCTGCAGGGGCTCTCATCCAGCTAGGACCACAGGAATCTGCCGCTTCCTCACCTTCCCCACATGACGGCCTCTGCAGACACCCAGCTGATCCTGGCCAGAAGCCTTCCCTTCCCTTCCCCCTCCAGCCTCTGCGGCATTCCAGTGATCCCTCCCAGGTGACAATCTGGAGTGTGATGATTGCCTCAGCTTCTGGCTCCTTGTGGAGGAGGCAAGCACCGCCTCTCTCCAGTCTTCCACCTTGACTCACTGTGGTCTCATTGTCCTTTTGTTCTACTTCTGAATTTCTTCAATTTTATAACAAACCAAACCAAAGAGTCAAAATGAAAAGTCGTTAATTTCAAGTAGTAGGATTAGGACTAATTTTCATCTTTTTGTTCATGCTTTTATATAAGTCCTATAATAACCAAAAGTTACTTTTAGAACCAGGAAAAAAGCATATATTTCAAATTAAGCAAAAGAAAAGAAAAAGACTGTCTCAAGAATACTGCAGTACTTCAAGTTTCTGAAATTTATTATCTACAGAAGCATCAACAAGCTAGAAGGTAAAAATATATAAAGAAGCTGGGCTCCATGGCTCAGCCTGTAATCCCAGCACTTTGGGAGACTGAGGCAAGTGGATTGCCTGAGCCTGCGGGTTCGAGATCAGCCAGGGCAACTTGGCGAGACCTCGTCTCTACAATAAATAAAAAATTAGCCGGGTGTGGTCGCGCGCAATTGTAGTTCCGGCTACCTGGAAGGCTGAGGTGAAAGGATCTCTGGAGCCTAGCAGGTCGACACTGGGATGGCTCTGAGCGTGCCACTGCACTCCAGCCTGGGCAACTGAGTGAGACTCCAACTCAAAAAAAAATAAAAAGAAACATAAAAAAGGGAAATATGAAGAGGCTTTGAAATAGGTGGAACACGCAGAATTAGTGAAAATAAACATTTTTATCACAGTTTCAAACAAAGAGTAAATAGGAAAATTTCCTGTAACTTAAGAGATCCAAAATGAACACAATACGTAAGACTGTTTAAATAAAAGCACACAAAAGCTTCCTTCCAGTTGCAAACTGATGGAGACAGAGGCACAGACAAACATCAAGCCTTGTCTGATTCTCAACTATCTCCTTTAATAAATAATTAAATTTATAGGTTATATCCCATGTTAGGACTTTCCCTCATTTTTTCTTTTAATTCCTACTTTTATTCAGTATATATCATACACCAGAAACTATTAATACCTTCCTCAAAACTCCCTCTCATCAATTCTTCACAACATGTTTAAATTCAGTTCCCCATTTACTGCAATGATGTATTTTCCTCTTTCCACCAGGATTTTTGGGCTCCATAAAAGCCGCAGGGTGTATCTATATTCAAGAATAAGAGCACAAGTCTTTGTTGGATACAACAACGAATTATTCCCTTATCTGAAAAGACCCGTCCTCTGATCACCAACCAGCCTGATAGTCAAAACCACAAAAACCCGCATTTCTACGGTGCTCAAATGTTCATGGATTGCTTTCTGTCTTGGCTCCCCAAAGACGATCAGATCCCGAGTAACAGGTATGGAGACTTGGGTGGCAGCTGGGAGACGGAGACCAAGGCAGAGCTGGCTCCGCCCAGTCCTTCCTGATGGATGTGGGATGGAGTCACTTACCCAGTTCTCTTCTATTATCCCACTGCTGTGCTGGTCAGTTTCATCTGGGGCCATCTGCAGGTTCTGCTCAGCATAAAATTCCTGAAGAGCTGCCAACGCCTGGGCGGAAAGTTGGGGGGTCTCCTCATCCTCAGAGTCACTCATTTCACACACTGTAACCTGCAGACCAAAGAGCACACACACGCTCTGTATGGATTGTGCCACGTCCCATCTAATAGTAATAATTTAAAAAATTTATTGACGAGCAAGGATTCAAACTGAAGTGAGTCTTACACAGGAAACACACATATTTAAAACTTCTGAGAGCAGGCTGAGAACAGGAGCTCACACCTATAACCCCAGAACTTTGAAAGGCTGAGGCGGGAGGATTGCTTGAGCCCAGGTGTTCAAGACCAGCCTGGACAAAATAGTGGTACCCAGTCTCTACAAAAAACAAAAAAAATTAGCCTAGCGTAATGGCACATGCCTGTAGTTACAGCTACCCGGGAGGCTGAGGCAGAAGGATCGCCTGAAACCAGGAGGTCGAGACCAGTCTGAGCAACACAGAAAGAACCCGTCTCTACATATACATTTATAAATAATTAGCTGGGCATGGCGGCATGCATCTCTAGTCCCCAGTTCTCGGGAAGCTGAAGCAAGAGGGTTTGAGCCCAGGAACCTGAGACCGCAGGAAGCTATGACTATGCCACTGCTGTCCAGCCTGAGCAACAGAGTGAGAGACACCGTCTCAAACAGCCAGAAATCCCCAAAGCTTCTGAGGTCAGACACCTACAGGGGGCTTGTGCAATGCAGGCTTTTCCTCGAAATGTGTCCATGTTTTCTAAGTGGTACTTCCAAATCGCTGAGTTTTGCAGAAGGCATCATTTCGCATAAATATCGACAGGCATGTGCCTCCCTCTGGTACCTCAGTGACCAGATGCAGACATGTCACAGCAGAATCTATGGAGAGACACCTTTCTATGCTTGAATGTCACTGTTCACGTGAATTAAGGCTCATTAATGTCACTGGCGGACGCGAAGGATCAATAAAAAAGGAGAGGCATTGGAGGAGATAGGAAAATTAAGATGGATGATACGGAGAAAGGAAAGGGCAGAGAAGGAGAGAAAGGAAGATGTTTTCATAGAAACTGACGGCCAGGCACATTACTTCTTTTGGGTAACACTCAGAGGGAGCCAAGCTGTGAGGTTAAGGCACAGTCCTCCAGCAGCCAAGTCTGCCAAGACTCCTGACAAAAATGGCAAGTTCGGGGATTTCCCAAAACCATGCCAGGTTCAATAATTTGCTAGGAAGAGTCACAGAACTCAGTGAGAGCAATTCTACTCAGTTACATTCATTACAGGGAAAGGACACAAATTAGAACGCGTAGGAAGGAGTCCATCACCCTTAGGGCACATTTCCTCCTGTATCGATGCGCCACACTGTGCATGGCCCACTGCCAACCAGGAAGCTCCCGTGCGCTTCAGTATCCAGTGTTTACAGACATTACACAGGCATGACTGATGGGTAACTGCCTACCTGGCTGCAGCTTCCAGCCCTGCCCACGCCAAGGCTGAGCCCAGGGGCCCTCCTGGGAGTCACCTTGACAGCACAGACTACAAGAGGTGGTCTGATGGCCTGCCACGAATAACAAAGACACTCCTGTCACTTGGGAAGTTCTAAGTGTTTAGAGGGTGCCACCAGGAGCCAGGACAAAGACCAGGCCTTTCTTAGGGTGAGGCCAAATTCCTTACTACACAGGTACCAAACACATTTCTAAACTGAAAGTAATCTAAGAGCTAAAAACAGCATCTGGTTCACTTTTCAGAACAGAATGTCTGAGTTTTAGAGTAAGTGACGTGTTGGCAATCAGCAAGACTGTCCAAAAGCATCCTCCTGCTGCTCTTCGAACCCAAGGTCCACGTGGGTGTATCTGACTGACAGGGTCTAGGGCACGTTTGGGCCTTTACTGCGAGGGAGGCTGAAAAGCAAGACTCCAGTGTGGGAAATCCCCCAAACCGTTTTCAGGCTGTTTATTTCCCTCTCTCAATGATCATTGCCCTTTTTGTCTAGTGTCCAATGTATTCAAAAACTGTCTGTGTTCCAATAAAGAAGAACTTTTTCTGTCATAAATTATGCCTGTTTTCTTAGTTAGATGTAAGGGAAAATTTAGTTCTCAATACTTCAAGTGGAGGGTCACAACAGTGGAAAAACAATTAACTATAGTTGTATGTACTAGCCAGAATAAGTAAAGGACATGTAAGTAACAAAGTCACATTAAGAATACACACAGTGGCTGGGTGTGGTGGCTTATACCTATAACCCTAGCACTTTGGGAGGCTGAGGCAAGAGGACTGCCTGAGCCCGGGGATTCGCGACCAACCTGGGCAACATGGCAAGACCTTGTCTCTACAATAAATAAAAAAAAATTAGCCTGGCATGGTGGTGCATGCCTGTTGTTCCAGCTACTTGGAAGGTTGAGGCAGAAGGATCGCCTGAACCCAGCAGGTGGACATTGTGGTGGCCGTGAGTCTGGGTGACAGAGTGAGACTCCAACTCAGAAAAAACAAAACAAAACACAGTAACTGAAAATTGATCTTCCATACCATCCAGCAATCCCTCTTCTGGGAATATATCTGGAGGAATATAAATCATTCTACAAAAAAGACACCTGCACACGCATGTTTATTGTCGCACTATTCACCTTGGCAAAAACACGGCACCAACACTACTGCCCATCAAAAGTAGACTGGATTAAGAAAATGTGGTACATATACACGATGGAGAATTACACAGCCATAAAGAGATCATGGACCTGGCCGGGCTCAGTGGCTCAGCCTGTAATCCCATGCTTTGGGAGGCCGAGGTGAGTGGATTGCCTGAGCCCGCGGGTTCGAGACCCACCTGGGCAACTTGGCAAGACTTCTTTGCTGCAATAAATCAAAAAAATTAGCCGGGTGTGGTAGCGCACGCCTGCAGTTCCAGCTACTTGGAAGGCTGAGGAGGAAGGATCGCCGGAGCCCAGCAGGTCGAGGTTTCGGTGGCCGGGAGTGGCCACTGCACTCCAGTCTGGGTGACAGAGTGAGACTACAACTCAAAAATAAAATAAAATAAATAAATAAAAAGAAATCATGGAATTCGCGGCAAATTGGATAGAGCTGGAGACCATTATACTAAGTGACCTATCACAGAAACAAAGATCTGAACACGGCATGTTCTCACTAAGAAGAGGGCCTTGAACACTAGTCACATTAGCACAAGGGAAGGATCGGCAGTTGCTGGGCACTGCTAGGAGAGGGAGGAGAGGGGAGGGCACGTGACAACACAAAGGGGACCTGTCCACCAGCAAAGCGAGTGAGGGCCAGCTGGAAGCCCAAACGTCACCTGCATGGAGCCTACCTATGTAGTTAATCCTCACTTGTACCCCACATCTCTATAATAAAATAAAAATTTTAAAAAAATACATGCAGATATAAGCAAGTGAATGAAAAACTCAAGATAAAAGACAGCTATTACCTCTGAGAGTAGCAACAGGCTTGAAGAGGAAAACAGTCTTCGGGATGTTCTACTCAGTGAGGTGGCAGGAAACACATGTTCCTGTTACTAAACCTTCAGCATAACTTCTGATACGTATTTGGGAGTTAATGAACATTTTAATTTGTAACATGGCAGAGACCTGTGGATAGAATTCTGTAGATAAAAAACTCCTGAAACAGCTTCCACTGTGACGCCTCATCACAGTTCTAAGACCTTCAAAGGGTTTCAGAATAAATCTCCAAGAACTCACTCTTCTTCGCTCTCGCCTTTCAGTGCCATGTATTGATCCTCACTAATGTCACGAGACCAATATAACAGGACGTCAGCATTAAAAAGACCCAGAATGTATCAAAGCATACAGCCTCTAGTAGATTTAAATAATGCTTTGTGAAACTTGCTTTAGCATAAGCAGCTGCACACACCTGTCTTGCGTTACATGTCATGATGCAAAACTAACGTGGGTCGTAGTATCCACGATCACTACTAAAAAAGATACTTCAGGGCTTCATGATAGCGATCCACTTCACAAAAAACAATGAATTAGCATGCTCAGGGCAGAAAATGGAATAAGTGAAAGTATACCACAGGAAATCCATGACCAATTTCAAGGAAATAACCTGAATTGTGCTAGGAAACTTGGCAAGCATAACGAATGCCGCCAACAGTGGAGAGGATTTAACTTTGGCCTCCTTGTTGCATACAGCATCTAAACCGATTCCAAAATATACACTTCCTCTCATCATAACCGCTCTGAAATTAAAATGTTTGCTTTTTGTCGGCATGTTTTCTTAGGATGTTGATACAGTCTTACAAATCACAGCACCTCAGATTTGAAGCAATACAGTCAAAACTGTATCAATTTTACACAATAAAGCAGCGAAGCACCCGTGCAGCACACCCGTTAGTTTACAGTCTCAAAACTAAGTGGTCAAGGCCAGGCGTGGTGGCTCGAGCCTGTCATCCCAACACGTTAGGAGGCTGAGGCCTGAGATCAGGAGTTCGCGACCAGCATGGGCAACTTGGCGAGACCCGTCTCTAAAAAAAATGAAAATAAAAATAAAGTGGCCAGAAACAGGTGAGACTGTTCTGTACACTGACACTATCCAAGTGGTGCCCATGGACTGAATGGTGAAAGGGTCTACAGAAGTCATTAGAGAAGAGGATTCTACAAGATGGTAAGACTGGAAACAAGAGGAATTTGTCTCCCCACCTAGACAACTGCACTGATGTATTAAATCTGTACTGGAAAGCTTGGAATGGTAAGCTGTGGTTAATTTCAGTCAACTTTCGCTTAGCTCAGCAGTGGCTATGACCCCCACCCCCCAGCCCCCTTGCAAACAGCTATGCTTTGTGCCTGAGCCTGTGGTGGACAGAAGATGAAGAGAGACCAAAGGCACAGGAAGAAAAGTGTAATACTACTCACAGTTCCCTAGAAATGAGTGGCACGGCAGCCACAGAGGGACACGAGACCTGCAGCAAGCAGAGGGCAGAAGTAGAGAGAGAGAGAACAGACCATCCTTCTGTTGCTAAGGTGGGGAAGGATCCGGGCGGGGACATCTCCTATCGGGCAGAAAGTGAAAACACACGTTGCAGTCCGTCGTTGGGGAGTCGGTGGACGGTGAGTGCCGGCCTAGAGGGAGGCTGGAAACCACTCTGGCCTTTAGTTTGGCCCTATAATAACCAAGAGATGCCAAAGAGACACACACAATGCCCAGGTAAACAGAGAACAGTCAAGGAGCAGCTTGGCCGAGCACAAGTTCTAGGAACAGCTTGTACAAAACGCACAGGAGCCAGGGTGGAGAATAGGAGCCCTGTCCCTCAAGAACTGGGAGAATCTGTGTTCTGACTCATGACTGCTGCTTCTGGTCAGAAAGCTACAGGCAAGGGCTCATGGGACTTACAGGGGATTTAAAGGGCCAGCACTTTCATTTGTTTTTCCCCTTTTGGAAGCCAGACATTTAAGGACAGAGACATTCACACATAACTGCACAGGCAGGGGAATTTAGAAAGTCACCATACATGCCCAGGGAAAGGCGGAAGCTCAGAAAAGAGCTGAGAAGACCTGAAGTTTATAACTCGGGCAGATCCCCAGCCAGAGACAAAGAACCCCAAAACATAACAAAAACCCTGAAGGGGGAGAATCTACCTTCTAGGGTTACATCATTAGATTCAAATGTCTACTTTTCAATAAAAAAGTTACAGGCATATAAAGAAACAGAAAAGTATGGCCCACAGACTGGAAAAAAAATAAGTCAAGACAAACCATCCCCGAGAAAGACCAGACAGTGGGCCTACTAGACAAAACTTAAAACAACAGTCTGAAAGAGTCTTTAAAGAAAGAGGAAGAAAAAGTCAGGAAAATGGTGGATGAACAAAATGGAATATAAAGATAGAAAACATAAAAAGAAGCCAAACAGAAGTTCCAGAGCTGAAAAGTACAATAACTGAAATGAAAAATTCACTAGAAGAATTAGAAGCAGATGTGGGCAGGCAAAGGAAAGAATCAGCAAACACAACCATAGGAATCCCAAAAGTATTAAGTCTGAGAAACAGAAAAAGACTGAAGAAGAGTGAACAGCACCTACGGGACTGAGGGACACCCGCAAGTGGAGTCACAAGAAGGCAAGAGAGGAAGAGCAGAGAGATTATGTGAAGAAATACAAGGCCCAAACTTCCCAAGCTTTAAGAAAGACATGACAAGAAATGTCCAAAAAGCTCAATGAACTCCTAGTACACTGAAATCAGAGACCCATGCTAAGACACATAATAACCAAACTGTCAAAAGCCAAAGTCAGAATCTTGGAAACAGCATTAGGGATGACTTTTCACATACAAGGGATCTCCAGTAAGATTATCAGCAGTTTCTTGTGAGAAGCTCTTGAGGCCAAAAAGAAATGGGCTGATTTATTCAAATCATTGAAAGAAGAAGCAAAAAAAGGCAACCAAGAACCCTGCATCTGGCAAACTATCTTTCAAAAAGAGTCAAAGAAAATGGCAGAAGCACAGCTGACTGAACATCATACTACACACTGCTATCATAATTTAACTTCAAAAAGTAATACATAGATATCTCTTAAAATGTGTATACACTTTTTGGTACACACACACATGGAATATTTTTCTGTCTTAAAATGGAAGGAAATTCTGACACACAGCACATGTAGATAAATCTTGAGGACACTGTGCTAAGTAAAATAAGCCAGTCATTAAAAAAAATACTGTATAACTCCAGTTGTTTTATATATATATAAAACAGATGAGGTGCCTAGAGTAGTCAAGTTCACCTGGGAGGAGGGGAGAACAGACTTGCTTATGGGTGCAGTGCTTCAGTTTTACAAGATGATGAGAGTTCTGAAGGTGGTGGTGATGGCTGCATAACATTGTGAATGTACTTAACACTACAGAACTGCGCATTTAAAAATCGTTATGACAGTAAATGTCATGTATTACAATAAGAAATGGAAAAAATATTAATATATTGAGTGAATATCAATAGAACTATCAAGTTGGAAATTAGACTGGATTATTGTCATGACTGGTTATGGGGGAAGGTTTCCCCAAAGAAGTAATATTTAAGCTGGGATCTAAAGAATAAGTTCTCACTTAAGCACAGAAGGGGGAAAGGGCGTTTCAGTACAGAAAACAGCATTTGCAACAACTGGTAAAAGAGCTCATTCATTATAGGCCAAGATAGATCATTCAGGAATACTAATCTCAAAAGAACTGTCTACTAGTTCAACAACAGTCTTCACAATAAACTGCTAATTTTAATTTTATTGTTTGATAGCTTTGTTTATAACTAATTTGAGAATGTGTTTAGCTCTATAGTTGTGTGAGAAAAAAAAACGAATTGCCTACTTTTAAGGTTATACATTTAGAATACTAATGTAAGTCGACACAAGGGTGTCTATACGAGGTCCACCAAGGAATGGGATGAATGCTTGAATTGAGTAACTCTAGTCTACTGCAGTCAGCACAAAGAACATACTTTCAGGAAAACAGCAGGACCCACCAGGCTGGAAATTTCCACTTGGAAATTCCAGAGATTAGCTTGTGCACATGCTGAACTGAAAAAGACTTGAAAAAATAGAGCAACTGATCTGCAAACCTTTAGTAAAAAGGTTTCATTTTAATTTGGTATTTCAGGATTGAGAGTTCTTTTTATTCAGGAAAATAATCAGGTAAGTGTTAAAGCCCACTGTTTCCTGGCAGAGTTGAAGGGTATAACCAGTTCCTAATCAAAACCCCACGACAGAGCGTATTGCCTAGAAGAGCTGAGCTTGTGTTTGTATGTGTGTCCACATACACACGTATATGCTTACCCTTGACACAGAAATATCTCTATGATTACACATTAGACTACACACTTTCCACAGCTGCATCTCTAGAGAAGGGTTTTTACACAGCAGTCTGAAACTTGTTAGCTAATCACTTAGGAATAAACATGAAATCTGCAAAAAAGAAATCACCTGACTTTAAATGCAAAACAGAGAATTCCAAAGAGCAGTTTAATAAAATGGTCTACTTTCGTGGCTGTAAAAGGCAGTTAAATTTCAATCTCTATTTTACAAGAATCTGGTCCTAAAATAAAACTTTAAAATCTACCACATGCATTGCTTCGATAATCTCTTTTCAGGACACTAGGCGTGGTTTTTGATAGGGGGACTCAAAGTTTCTGTTGTCTAGTGAGGTAGAGGCAGACTAAAGCAGCATAAATGTCAGATGGCAGGAACACAGGGAGTGGAGGGAGCTGCAATTCCAGCGATCACAGGCTGCTGCCTACATTATTAAAGTGGGTTCAACAGCGTAAGGCTTTTTTCTTGTCAGGACCTCTCTCTGTTGCCCAAGCTAGAGTGCTGTGCCACGAACACGGCTCACCACATCGACCTCTCGGGCTCAGGTTATCCTTCCACTTCAGCCTCCTGAGCCGTTGGGACTACAGGTGTGTGCCACCACACGCAAGGTCTTGCTCTGTTGCCCAGGCTGGCCTTAAATTCCTGGCTCAAGTGATCCTCATGCCTCAGTCTCCCAAAGTGCTGGGATTACAGGCCTTCACCACCACACCTGGGCAGTGCATTACTTTTCAATGAGGGAAAACTGCAATCTGTTGACAAAACAGACATTACCAAGGACTAAATTAACTGAGCCGATGTTAACATAACTTTACAAATTTTAAGATTTCTAAGAGAGCGTGTGAAACTGCCATGAAGATATTTTCAAAACCAAAAGAGCTGGCAAGTGCCGTGCTATATTATTAAACGACCGCTGATCCTTATGTGGCTCAAACTCCGTTACTGAGAACCAGGAGCCATTCTGCCCGGGGGGGGAAGATGTGGCAACACCTGAAGATATTTCTGGTTGTCGTAACTGGGGACAGTGACAGTGGTCACGGTAGGGAGAGGCCAGGAATGCACTGAGCTTCCCACGATTCACCGGACGGCTTTGAGCCTTCTGCGATTCACGGGATGGCCTTGAACTTCCTGCGATCCACCAAACGGCCTTGGGCTTTCTACGATCCACAGGACGGTCTTGAACTTCCCGCAGCCCATGGGACCGTCTGGAGCCTCCCACGATCCACAGGACGGCCTTGAGCTTCCCACAATCCACGGGACGGCCTTGAGCCTCCATGGGACGGTCTCGAACTTCCCGCAATCCACGGGAAGGTCTCCACGACGAGGATGCCAGCCAGCAGCGCGGAGGCGGGGCCGAGACGGCGCAGGCGCGGCACCACGGCAGCGGGCACCCCGAGCCCGGCGGGAGAGGCCTCACTCCGTGCCCCGGGGCCCGGGCGGCGACGGGGAAGGGGCGGGCCGGTGGGCGGCATCCGGGCGCCGCCTGCGGGGATGGTGGAGGCGGAGCCGAGGAGGCGACGGCAGGGCCCGGCGGACGGGCCCACGCACGGCAGCAGCGCCTGCGGGGGCCGGCCCCGCCTCCAAAGCCTCGGAGCGCCGTGGCGCGGGTCTGGGGAGCACGGCCGAGGCCTGCGGAGGGTCGCGGCGCGGCCGGACCCGGGAACGGCAAGGACCGGCCCACGCCGGCCTCCCCGCGCTCGCGGCCGACGCCCGCACCCCGTCCGCCTCGGCGCAGAGACGGGCCGGCGCTCCCCGTCGCCCTCCGTCCACGCGGCTCCTGCCTCGGCACCGCCCCCCGGCTTCCCCGAGTCCCAGCGGGCCCGGCCTCGGGACGCCAGCTCGCGGAACCACCCGCCACGCGCACAGCGCAGCCCGCCGGGCCTCCCCGGCGGAGCACGCAGCCTCCTCCCGGAAGCCTCTCCGGCCCGCGGCGCCCCCACCTCGAGCCGCCGCGCCGTCCGGGCGCCCGAGCCCCGCGGGCGCTGCCCCGGCGGCCCCCGCGCAGACGGCCACCCGTGCGGGCGCGGCCCCGACCCCGCGCGGGCCAGGCCCGGGCACACGGCGGGCGCGCCCCTCAGCCCGGGACCAGCCGTCAGCGAGGCTGCCGGAAGACCCCCGCCCCGGCGCTCGGCACACGGCGAGACGCCCGGAGCCCCGCCCGCGCGGCCCACTCACCGCCGCGCCGCGAGCCGGGAGGGCGGGTGGGGCACGGGGCCGCGCGCGCCCAGTCCTGCGCCGCCGCGAGCCGTGGGCGGGGCCGGGCCCACGCGTGCGCAGTCGCCCCGCCCCGCCGCCCGTCGTGGGCGGGGCCCGGGCCGCGCGCGCAGGCGCAGATCGGGCGGGCGTCCC